>CP135584.1:2637221-2766780 GCA_032401905.1 Swietenia macrophylla | reverse complement strand
ATAATTAATTTTTTTTATTAATATTTAATAATATTCTTATCATTTAAATACGTGTAATTTTAAATTTTTATTAAAAATTAAAATTAATAATTAAAAAAATTAATAATTCAAAAGTTAATTTTATTATAAAAAATAAAAAATTAAATATTTATACAAGTATTTTTGTATAAATATTTATTTATATTAGTATTTGTTTTAAATTTATTATAAATTTTAATTATTTAAAATTTATTAAGACAAGTAGCAAACCCATATAAGGGAATCAAGCACTATCGAGTTCAGGTGCTCGCTTGAGAATAAAATTGCCATTGCGATTCCTGCCTCACGCTGCTGTTTTCAGCTTTTGTATTTTTGCTTTTATTTTTATTGATCGTCCAAAAGATATTCTTCCGGCTGCTTCTTTTGTGCGAATCTGGACTGTCTATACTAACGGTGACTATGCCGTTAATTGTTTAAGCAACACCTCCACTCACACGCTCCTCGTTACCAGCTGAACCTTCACATAATTTACGCCGTTTGATATTCCTGCCAGTTCATTCATTCGTGACGAACACGCGCTTTAATTCGAGAGTGTTTCTTTTGCAATGTAGATTGACTGCTAACATACGGTACTTGTCACGATCTGGCTGTCTCTGTCAACATTCAGCTCTGGCTTTAATGTGGGGGAACAAACGACATCGTTTAACTTTGCAAAAAATTAACAAAAAACTAGGAGCACCTTTCTTTACAAAGTGTTGACTTGAAAAAGGCTCTGAATGTGTATGCACTGATGATGTCAATGTCCTCTGCTCTGCAAGCACAGCTTTTTGCTGGTCCTGCACTCCGGCGAGCTCCGGCGATCTCTGGCGCCGTCAGTAATGGGAATCTCCGGCAGGCCCGGGTCTCCCGGTCCAAGTTCGGGCTGATTCGGGCCGTGGTAAATAATGATCAAAACAAGACTACAGAAACTGCTACAAAATTAGTGAACTCAAAAGACGTTAATGGATCACTGTTGGTTGGGCACTCAAATTCAAAAGAAGGATTCCTTGATGTGAAGGCAGTGATCACGATAAGGAAGAAGCTGAAGGAAAAGCTGATAGATAAGGTAGAGGATCAGTTGGAGCTTTTTGTTAATGGGATTGGTCAAGGAATCACGATGCAGCTCATAAGTGAAGAGATTGATCCTGGTTAGCTACCTCTGTTAACTTCATTTTAAGCCCTTAATGTTTTGTAAGCTTGTACTGTATGATGGGCTTTTTCTTTCGTTTTTTTTTTTTTTTGGATCTGATACACTGTATGAGTAAAAATATGTTCATAGTTTATCATTGTTGTTAAACTGATCTTCGTATAATTCGTTGTTGGATCAGGGTTGTGTTTGTTTTTTAAAACGCATATTTTTTGTAGCTAAATTGTCTTTTTTGGGTAGGTCTTTTGCTCTTACTGTTCATCTCTTTTAGTTGGAGCCATCAGCCGATTAATTTTCTCTATAAATAAATTAAGACAATTGATTTGTTCCTGCAGTTACCAACTCGGGGAGGAGTGTGGAATCTGCAGTGAGGGGCTGGTTACCAAAGCCGTCGTCGAGTTCTAGCCATGTCAACGTTGTTCAATATGAAGCTAATTTCAAAGTTCCATCTGATTTTGGTAATCCTGGGGCTATTCTCGTTACCAATCTCCTTGGCAAGGAGTTTTACTTGTTGGAGATTGTCGTTCACGGTTTTGACGGAGGCACCATCTTCTTCCCTGCAAATACATGGATCCATTCACGGAAAGATAATCCTGAAAGTAGAATAATTTTCAAAAATCAGGTGATAACTATGTAAGAGCAATTTCCCCCTTTTTTATGTTGTGATGAATGGTTTTTTTCTGAAGCATTTAATATTTACACTGTGAACAGGCATACTTACCATCACAAACGCCCGATGGCATTAAAGACCTAAGACGCGAAGATTTGCTTTGCATTCGTGGTACTGGAAAAGGCGAGAGAAAGCCTCATGAGAGAATTTACGATTACGAAGTATACAATGATTTGGGTAATCCTGATAAAGACAAAGATCTTGCTAGATCGGTTCTGGGCAGTGAGGAATGGCCTTATCCTAGGCGCTGCAGAACTGGCCGACCTCCAGCTAAGACAGGTGTTCTTTTGTCAAGATTGTTATAGTGCATTCCATCCGTGTTACATTTTCTTTTTGTATAAGCTACAGTGTAATTGGGTATATGTTGTATGTCTTGTATTTATTTAGATCCGCGTTGCGAGAGTAGAATTGAAAAGCCCCATCCAGTCTATGTACCTCGCGATGAAACTTTTGAGGAGATCAAGCAGAACACTTTCTCTGCTGGGAGGCTGAAAGCTGTGCTCCATAATCTCATACCATCTATTGCTGCTTCATTATCAAGTTCGGACATCCCCTTCACGTGCTTCTCCGATATTGACAAGCTGTATAATAGTGGTTTTGTCTTGAAAGATGATGATCAAAAAGAGGGTGAGAATCAATTTCTTGGTGGTCTGATGAAACGGGTTCTGAGTGTCGGCGATAGATTATTGAAATATGAAACTCCTGCTGTTATAAAAAGTAAGTTGTTCATCCTGTTTCTTTCCCTTAGCACTGTAGGAACAGTTGAAGTGAAGCTTATTAAATATAATTCTTTGACAATCTCAGACCACATCTATTTTAAATCCCTTACCGTCAAGGCATTGATGTTTTATATTCTGAGGATATACTTTTCTTAGCAGCCTAATCCCTTGCAACCAGAGCTTCCATATCTTAGTCCAAAAAAATATATATATTAAAAAAAAAATCCAGTCCTCATGCTTGAATTCATTCTCCACTTCTGTCATTACTATGTCCAGGGGACAGATTTGCATGGTTGCGAGACAACGAGTTTGCACGCCAGACTCTAGCTGGTGTGAATCCAGTGAACATTGAGCTTTTGAAGGTAACATTTGTGTCTGCTACTGTGTACGTTTTATTCTATCTTGGGAAGTCTTGAGTTATGTTTTTTTGTATAGGAATTCCCAATTCTCAGCAAACTAGACCCTGCTATTTATGGACCTCCAGAATCAGCAATCACAAAGGAATTGATAAAGGAAGAGCTTCATGGACTGAGTGTAGAACAGGTATTGATACTCACCCACATTATGTTAATGGGTTCATATCCCTTTCTTTTCTAGTTAAGCTTATAGCTGTGAGCAGACGTGTGGTTCACATCCTTTTTTCTAGTTAGCTTATAGCTGAGCCAACATTGAGTTGCTTTCTTTGATTCTCATCATCCTATTGATTTTGATCAGAGTATAGATAAATCCTATGCACAAACACATTCTATAAAATTTCGCCTTCTAAGGTTGGTGTAAGGGCTAATAGATCCCTGGCCTTTTGTTTCCATAGCAAGAGGCCAAACAACTAGACGATTCTCTTGGACCAGGGGTAGATAAACTATATCTAATGGTAAACAGGGCAAAAAAAAAGATTGCTCTTGTTCAATAATGGTATTTCTATTTTTCCTATTTTGACTCTCTAATATCTGATGATACAGGCTATTGAGGAGAAGAGATTGTTTATACTTGATTACCATGACTTGCTTATGCCGTTTGTTGAGAAAATAAACTCCTTGCCCAACAGAAAAACTTATGCCTCTAGGACAGTTTTCTTTTTTAACAAGGCTGGTATGCTGAGGCCACTAGCTATTGAGCTTTCCCTTCCTCCAACACCTTCTTCACCCCGGAACACGCATGTTTACACTCATGGGCATGATGCTACAACACATTGGATTTGGAAGCTGGCGAAAGCTCACGTTTGCACAAATGATGCTGGAATCCATCAACTAGTAAATCACTGGTAAATAATAACTGATTTAACTTCTGTAGATCTTGATTGGTCATATTGGATTGAAGCCTTGCTTTGATAACCGAGTAATTTTTAGCTTTTCTTTTTGCATTTTGGTAGGTGAAATTTCTGTAACGAATATCTTCATTTACATTGAAAGTGGTATAAATTCCAAATATGAAAAATTGATCAGACTAGAAGACGTAGATGTTGTGAAATTATATAAATGTCTGTATTCTTCCAACATATTGGTGATCTGAATTTCTCAGGTTAAGGACTCATGCTTCAATGGAGCCTTATATAATTGCAACACACAGACAACTTAGCTCAATGCACCCTATTTACAAGTTGCTTCACCCTCATATGCGCTACACGCTAGAAATTAATGCCCTTGCACGCCAAAGTTTAATAAATGGAGGGGGGATAATTGAGGCTTCTTTCAGCCCGGAGAAGTATGCCATGGAGCTAAGCTCTGCAGCCTATAAGAGTTTGTGGAGGTTTGACATGGAGGCATTGCCAGCAGATCTTATTCGCAGGTAAGCATCTAATCATTCTCATGCCTTGTAAGCTCAAATTCTTTCTACCTCCATTTTCCTCCACGCTGCTTGTGGTGGCACTATCACCATTTCCAGCTCATTTACTTTAAGGTTGCATTTACTTTCTGGTAAAGCAAACAGTCCAAGGACTTGTGCTAATCATAAAATTTTCAGGGGTATGGCTGTGGAGGATCCTTCAATGCCGTATGGTGTAAAACTTGTGATTGAAGACTACCCTTATGCATCAGATGGGCTTCTCATCTGGTCTGCTATAAAAGAGTGGGTAGAATCATATGTTTCACACTTCTACTCGGAGCCTAATTCTGTAACATCTGATGTTGAGCTCCAAGCTTGGTGGGATGAAATTAAGAACAAAGGACACTATGACAAAAGGAAAGAAACCTGGTGGCCCAAACTCAACACCAAAGAGGACTTGTCTGGGATAATTACAACATTGATCTGGACTGGATCGGGTCAGCATGCAGCCATAAACTTTGGGCAATATCCCTTTGGAGGATATGTCCCTAATCGTCCTACTCTTATGAGAAAACTCATCCCGCAAGAAAATGATCCTGGTTACGAGAAATTCATCTTAAACCCTCAGCACACTTTTCTGTCTTCACTGCCCACTCAGCTTCAAGCCACTAAAGTGATGGCTGTTCAAGACACCCTGTCCACTCACTCTCCAGATGAAGAGTACTTGGGTCAGGTGAACCAGTTACACAGCCACTGGATCAATGACCATGAAGTTTTGGAAATGTTTAATAAGTTCTCTGCTAAGCTGGAGGAGATAGAGAAGATAATAAATACAAGAAATAAAGATTTCCATCTTAAAAGCAGATGTGGTGCAGGCATTCCCCCTTATGAACTGCTCCTTCCTTCTTCAGAACCAGGAGTAACTGGTCGAGGAATCCCCAATAGTATTTCTATCTGAGGAATGTAGGTGAATTGAGGCCTCAGTATATACCTTTTCGTCACTTATGGTCATTGTATAACATTTTGTTTGTGAAGTGCGGTTGCAAGGTTAGGACCTCCAATAAATCTTTTTGCAGTTGGAAATTCTATTTGATGGTAGAGCTCTTCAAGTTGTAGCTAAGATGTTACAGAACACGGAGACTTGAATATACTGTGTCTGAACTGATCTTCTTAGAGAAACATACCAATGTTTTGGAACTGATGCAGTTTCTTTCTCTATCTTTTCGGCCATGAGCAGTGGAACGGCGCATCAAACGGTGTAAAGGAGAAAGAAATGAAGTACGGTTGTCTAGTAGGTCCGATTGTTATTTGCATGGTATAGCTGCCTTCACGCTTATGTTTTGGGCATTGGGTTGCATGGCCAAATGAAATTTTATTTTATACTGTTTATATGAAAACATCACATGCATTTTCTTCCAAATTTTTTATCCCAGGTTACATGACATTATTATAAATACGAAGAAATAGAAGTTTACAATTTGGAAGTAGCATTTGACTGAGCAAGTCTGATTAAGTCCTGCCTCAACACCTTACCAGGTGTATTTCTGGGTACGGAATCAATGAAAGTCGCTCGTCTTATTTTCTTGTATGGAGCAACCTGTAGCAGAATTTTCCAAAACAGCGTGGAAAATGAAGGAGATGGTTAAAATTTATCAACACAATATTGCTTTAATCGCAGATGATGAGAATAAGAAAGAGATACCTGCTTGGCAATGAAATCCTTGATTTGTGATTCATCAAGGATGCTTCCACGTTTTCTCACCACAAAAGCTATTGGTACTTGACCATCTAGCTCATCCGGAAACCTGCCAGAATCATCAAATAAGATTAACTTTAGTGTGGTTTCAAAGGAACCAAATTTGAGAAACGAGTATACTGCAGCTTAAAGTTTAGACAGAATAATTGAAGCAAATGACATACGGAACCACAGCTGCGTCAACAATATCCGGATGGGATAGAAGCAGATGCTCTAGTTCTGCTGGGGCAACCTAATGCAGTGCCAAGCCAGAACATAATCAGAATAATTTGTCAGCCGGCAGAAAACATAAAGAGAACGACACATAGGTTCTACAGACAGTCCGATACCTGGTAACCTTTGCATTTGATCATTTCCTTAATCCTATCCACGAAAAACAGAAAGCCTTCGTTGTCAATATAACAAAGGTCTCCAGTTCTAAGCCAGCCCTTAGAATCCAGAATAGCTGCAGTTGCTTCATCATCACCAACATAGCCTGTAGCAAATGAAGAAACATTAATGAAACTGGAAGTAAGTTGTAAATACGAAAACTATAAAGAACAGTGAAAGTGTTGGATGAATATTGTAACCAACATTTACCCTTCATAATGAAAGGCCCTCTAACCCAGAGCTCTCCAGGGATGCAAGGAGGCCGAGAAACACCGGTTTGGGGGTCAACAATTTTAGCTTGGCAATTGCATAAAAGCTTTCCCGTGGCTCCTGCTACCTGGGATTCTTTTGGACCCACTGTTGCAAATACTCGGCCCGTTGTTTCAGTCAAACCATATGCCTTCATAACATAATATATTATTATTATGTGTGCACTCCGAATCTAGAATAATAATTTTAAAAAAATTTGGGATAACCTGAGCCAGCTTCACTTTGGGGAACCTTTCTCTGAACTTCTGAATGACACCCAAAGTTAAAGGTGCCCCACCACTAGCCACGACTTCCAGCGAGCTCAAATCATAGCCGTCCATCACACCACCATCTTGAACCATCTTCACAACAGTAGGTGGAGCCACTGCCACGTGGCTAGCCCTAAACTCATCAATAGCTCTCAGCATAACTCCGAAATCAAACTTACTTGTACACACCAAAGTCTGGCCCATCGCCAACGACCTCAAACAGTAAGCAAAACCGTAGACATGAAAATACGGAACCCCACACAGCGCAACCGTCGGAGTGTCCCTCCACGTACGAGCCGCGTTACCAGTGGCCACCGTGGCAACAAAGTTCCGCTGACTCAATAGCAGCCCTTTGACCATCCCAGTCGTTCCTGAGGAATACAAAACCGCCGCCGGGTCAGAAACTGAAACCTTAACTCTGTCTAGTTCAATGTCCAAATCCGTTTCGCTGAGTTGGCTCGTCATGAATGATTCAAACTCTGGCGAGTCAAGTAGAACGGTCCCGTATTTAAGCGAGGGGATCTTGTGGGCAGTCTTGTCAGTGGCAAATGCAATGACTGGTTTCGAGAGCTGGATTTGGCGGAGAATTTCTTGTTTCGCGTTGGAAGGGTTGGAAGGAGAAACAGCGACGCCGAGAGAGAAGAGAGAGAGGTAGAGCATGGGGATGTGGATCGAGTTCTGAGACAGAACGAAAGCGGTGTCAAATTTGCAGAGGTTATATTTTGTTTTGAGGGAGAAAGCTATGGTCTTGATACGGAGGATGACGTCAGAGTAGAGTATACGGTGGTGACTAACGGCGTCGACAAGGGCTAAGGTAGTGGGGGGCGGAGGGTGGGAATTGAGAATAGAAAAGACGTAAGAAGTTACAGAAAGCGGCGTCGTTGAGGGTGGGAGTACAATAGATGGGCGGAGGCTGTAGTAAATCTTGGTCTTGGAGCAGAACCCACTTTTCGGATCGATCGATGGAGAGTTATTGATGGAGATTGGATCCGCCATTAGAGAAGATCTGGGTTTCAAAATGGATTGAGGATAGCGCGATCAGATAATTTTGTCTGATATGCATGTCTTTTGGATAAATTTTTAAAATGGCAAACTAGTCATTTACCCAAAAGTCAATTTTAGATTTTTCTTATCAATTTAACTAATTTTAAAATTTTTGAATAAATTTGTCCTAATGTATAAATAACTATATTGTTTATGCCCAAGAAATTAAAGTTAAAATATACAAACTTAAAATTAAGAGATTCCAAATTACAATTTAAACTCGAATTTATTTTTAGAAGTTAGTATATTTTGTATATTTTCTAAGTTATTTACATTAATTTTATGACTTTCAAGAGCGAGTAATAACAAATTTGAGATAAGAAATATAGACGTACAAAAACTTAACTAAAATATGAAAAATATTAGGTTCACTAAACTACTTACAGTTGTTGGCCACAAATTGATCCCTCAAAGGTTAAGTCTAACTGAGATTAAGTGAGGTTGGTTTGATAAGGGATTTTTATACATGTGAATTAAAAGATTTTATTTTATATTTAATTAATTTTTGAGGTTATATAAAGAATTAACATATTTTTTGTTTGATTTTGTCAGACAATAAAAGAACAAGCATTTGAGAAGGATTTTGAATCAAAAAACATCGAATGGACAAAATGTTACTGAAGAAATAAGAAGATGATGAACAGTGATAAGAAAGTCTAAACAGTAGTGATGAACAGTAGACAAAGATGAATAGGAGGTGATTTTGAAATAAAAGAGAGAATAATACCAAGTAAGAAAAGAAGAACAAAAAAGGCGCAAGTGAGAGAAGATTATTGCATCTAATCATGTATTTTTCTGGATTTAATTCTTCATTCCTTAAAATTCTTGTTTCAAGATGTTATATTTAGTTTTTTTTAGAATTTTACATTATGAATTAAATTTATTGTTCTAGAATTAAGATATAATCAAATCATTAATAATTGATATTTATTTATTTTGATTAATTGAGATTCTGTTATATAATTAAGTATTTATCTTTCGTTTAATACTTCTATGTCAATTGGTCATTAATTAGATAAATTGATTATATATTGATACTCTAAAAAAAGTATTTTGTATTTATAATTTTGAGATAAATGCCATCAATTTTATATAAGATAATGATATACTTACATATTTAATGTAATGTTTGCATGAAATTTAGGAACTTTATGAATTGTCAATTATTCAAATTCATATAGAAATATAATAAGTTTATGATTTAGCGATACTAAATCAATGAATACATGTGAGATTTTTCATTATCAATTATTGATTTAATTTTAATTTATGATAATAAAAATTTGAGTTTGAATTAATTTAGGTGAAATAAAATGTTTTAAAATTTTCTCTATTTGATCGTAACCTTAGTATTTATCTCGTTTAATTTAATAGTTTATTTATTTAGTTAATAAATTTAATTTTTAACTTGTTCAAATAATAATAACAATGGTTAAAATTGGCACTTAGAGTTTTATATAGATTTTAATTTATCATTTTATTACTTATTAATAATAAGTGTATTTATATTTGCATATTTTTACAATATTGGTGACTTAATTTCGAGCCACAAGTTAGCTCAAAATTGACTCCCAAAATATGCAACTCTTAGTAGTTCAAAACGAGTCCTTTTAGACTCTTTTTCGAGCTCATTACGACTCAAAATTAGATCTTTTTTTTATATTGATTTCAAGCCCACAAAGTGGGGCTTAATTTCAAACCCTTTTTAGGGTTCGATTTTGAACTTGATTTGGTTCAAAATTAGAGTTTGATTTGAATCTAGTTCAATTAAACCATCATTGTTTTTTAATTTTGAGTTATTTGTTAAATTTCATACATAATTTATTTTATTATTTTATTATTGTTTAATAGTATTTTTGAATAATAATAATTTTTTGTGCTACTTTAACAGAAGAAATAGAAAGTTATCTGCAACTGAAAATTGAGTTAGATAACTAATTTTATGTTGATCCAACCTTATTATTACAATAGTAGTTATAGGTTAAATAAGAATGAAGTTAATAATGGTGCAACTTTACTTATTTACAAAAACATTCTTTGGTTATTTTTTAGGTATTTAATAATTATAATTTTTCAGGCAATCTTGTCTATTATATGCTTTTGTGGGAAGTCCATGTACATAGCGAGAACAACAAGATGTGGCTCTTTATTGATGATAGAAGTTTTTCATTTCTCGATGTTAAAGTTTAAGTTGATCACCGATTTAGATTTTAGATACTATCTGATTGAGAATTTTAAGAAGAGTGCTCAATTTAGGAATAGTTATTTCAATGGTAAAGTGTTTATTGCCCTGAACAACATAGATAGAATACATAATGGACTTAATTTTTTTACTATTCTTAATTTAAATGTGGTGCACTTGTCCCGCTTCTACTTATTTAAGAGGTTATTGTTTGGACAAGATGGCAAGAACCATACAAATTGATGAATTTTAAATATATTGAAAAATTTTAATCAATTCAATTGGTACTCATAGAAAAATGTCATGTGGTAATATATTTTCTAGTATTTGCAATGTATCATTCCTGCATAATACGCTAAGTATAGAAAGGATGCACTGTAGTTGTCAGTGCTTTGTATGTATAGTTAGCAATCAAAATAATTATATATAGGGTTCTTGTTGTATTGATACGGGAAGTATTCTCCATGAATTACTAGATTTGGAGTGGCGTATTTAGTAAGAAGATTTAAATGCAAATATGGACTAACATGCTTAATAGGAGAATAATGTCGAGCATGATTAAATTGATTACTTTTCTATAAAAAAATAAATAGATGTATATGAACTTTCACATCATCAACTTGCAAAAGAGGAGTATAAAGAATTTTATGATCTGTAACAATTATACGCTCTATAGTTATATGCAATGGATTAAGAATATTAGACTGTGCAATTATTATACTATTTACGAAGGCAAATACTATCAACGTCATTTTTTTAGGCATGTACATAATGATCTTGTAAGAGTATTTTTTAAATCTATTTTAATATCAATACTAAATTGTGTAGGATCCATATCGAGACATTATTATATTAGTTGTAATAATTAGTAAAAATTAATATTCTTTAGTATGGCTAAAAGTCGTATATCTTCACCAATATATTCCTTAACATCATTAAAAGATGTTTCTTATAATCTTTTGTACTCGATAGTTATCGTTAAAAACTCTTTTATCATAATTTTTCGTATTCGATAATTATCGTCAAAAACTCTTTTATCATACATGTCAAAAGAGTAACAAAATACATATAAAATTCTTTTAATGATGAAATTAAATTTATAAAAAAAATTTAACATAAAAAAATTATGAAAAAAATAATTATGGAAT
Source organism: Swietenia macrophylla (assembly GCA_032401905.1). Classification (NCBI taxonomy): domain Eukaryota; kingdom Viridiplantae; phylum Streptophyta; class Magnoliopsida; order Sapindales; family Meliaceae; genus Swietenia; species Swietenia macrophylla. The sequence goes on along the minus strand of CP135584.1, from coordinate 2,755,448 downwards.
TAAATAAAATTACACAATAAAATTAAAAAATAATTATATAATGGAGCAAGCTCGAAATCGAACCCTCTTTAGGGATCGAAATTGATCCTATCTACGAACTTGAATTAGTTTTTTCATTTTTCAAAATTTGAGTTTTTTCATATTTTTCTAGTGTCATTCATGGTTAAAATTTAACTAATAAATTTAACACGTAATTAAAAAAATATTACATCAATGTATAAGAATTGATTCATAAAATTAAATAAAAATAAAAAAAATAATACACAAATTACTGATTTCTATTTCTATATATTTTCATAACTTTTAAAATATGTTTAAAATTTTACGATTAATTTGTACTGATAAACTTACAACTTTTAAATATTGATGAGAATTTGAGAAAAATAAAATCATAAAACTAATAAAGTAATTTAAATACTATATTTTGTGATCGTGTATGTTTTTATACATAGATAATTTTGTTCAAAAATTTTAAAATTGTCTGGGTTATTAAAAAAAATTAAAATTAACTATTTATATAAATAATTAAAATTATTTTAAAAAATTTCCTTATTTTTGTTCCCTTGACTAATCAAATATCTCCGCAAATGATTTTATTTTATTTCAAAATCAATTAATTACACCAACAATTAACAATCAATTAATGTTAATTAATTTAATTAACATTACTTTGGTCTGGCTGATCATTAAACACCATACAGAGCCCTAATTCCTTGAATATCATCTCCATGCAAACCCTTCGTCACTCCAGTGGAAATTGAAGAATACATGATTGCACTCGCAACTGAACTATGCCCGAGTCCAAGAAGATGACCAATTTCGTGCAAGGCTACAGTCTCCAAATCATAGGCTCCTGGAGTTGCACCCACCGCCCATGGCTCGTCTGCATCGTAATGGAATCTCCCATCTGTCGGTGCGTACGCATGTGCTAGGGTTCCACCACGACCGTCGAAAGGAAACCCGTCTCTATGATCACCTCTGTGGAAACTTATCGTGATATCAGCGTTTCTGTAATCCCGTATTTGGGAGAATTTGAAGCGAGTGTTTGCAGCCCATGCCTGAAAAGCTCGTGCAACAGGATTCCTGGCATCAGCTCGGGTTCCCGGAAGAAATCCGTAAGTGAGATGGAATTTGGAGGCTGGCCATTTAGGACTTCCTGGGAAAAATGAATAGTGAGAGACTGTATGGAAACGGTGGCTAGATCTTCTCTTGCCTGAGCGCATCCTAGTTGTGCCATTGACAATGTCTGCAACTCCACAACGAGGCTTTGTCATCATTCCTATGGTTTTGTCATCCAAAACTCCAGTGGATTTTAGATTGTAATTCAGCTGGTAAGTTTTGATGGCAGATTCCAATAACTCATCAAAATCGTCGTCGTCGTCGTCGTAGGCATGTGTTTGATTCTTGGAATTGTGATAGTTCAGGTAACCAAACATTTCCAAGTATTTCTTGAGCTCATGGATGCCTTTAACCTTGTCACCTCTGTGACATCCTTTCAACTGTTCAATAAACCCAAATGGCGATGATTGTCTTTCGCCATGGGTGTGTGCTAAAACTGAATAACGAGAGAGATCAAGGGAAATGAAGACAATAACAAGGAGGGCAAATGAAAAGACAGGAAAAGCTTTAGACGCCATTGCTAAATGATATCGAAGAACCGGAGAAATCTCTTTGCTGCTTGTGCTCGAGCCACAATTTGATGTCTCCATTTATAGAATTCTCATGAGAAAAAAAATAATAATACAACCACTTAACAGAATAGAATAGAATGACTTGGTACCTATGTTGAATCCGTACACATGACTCGGTTGTATATATGACTTTTGCTTGACAAAGTCCTGTTAGCAGCCAATCCTGTGACTTTCATGTTCCATTATTATAAAAAACTTGTTGGGTATTCATGAAAGTCCTCTCCTGAGATTGGATGAATTGATCTCAAATTCCACAAAACATAAAAGAACTAACAAGACTGAATCAACGGAACCGATAACTTGATTAAATTATACATGCCTTCACTTCCCTGGATGAATGAATTGAATTTTAGATTTTATTTTCGCATTAGAATTTTTCTCTTGATTTGAGGATTTATAATTGATGATTAATTATTAATCACATGTAATAAAACAAACCACCTTCTCTTCTCAGATTGTGATGCTCAATTTACTTGTGTGTCATGTCAAATCAATCAAGTCAAGTAAAACAGGCTTCTGGAAACATGTATATAATACTCCCATAAGATACAACAATTATATACTTTGCTTCTATAAATAAGAATCATTTGACCTCTTTGGCATCCCAACAAACATGCCTGCCTTAATCCCCAGAGCATTGATAAATAATTCAGGAGAAGGTCTTGGGTGGAAAGTCTTGCTTTCTCATAGATAATCCAGTGTGTAATTTATGAATAGATGGTTACCTGAGTGCTTTACTTGTTCAAATTCATTTTCATTAAAGTGATTTGGCATACTCACCAAACTTCAACTATAATTATTCCCAAGTTCCCAGGTGGCAGCTTTTCAAGGACATGTCAGCGAAATCTAGAATCATGATCCCATACTTCGCGTATCATCGTATTACTTGTACCTTCACCTATCACAGAGCTGGGTAACGAGATCTCTGCAAATAGCTACATATTTCCGTTGGAGATCAATCGTAGTACCCTAATGTTTGATCATCGAAATTAAAAATTTAAATATCTCTTGATGATCTATGTCGTACCCGTCAAGATTCATTTAATTCTTTTCAACATCTATCTATCATTGATTTGGTTGGATTGTGAACCAAGAAAAGACTCTCAGAAAATCATAAGTCGCTTTTGGAAACCAGTTGTCTCTCTGCAATTGACGCAAATTTTCTCGAGAAAATCTCAACCGGGTCTAATCCAAAATCGTAAATTTTTGTTCTCTGTGTAAACAATAAACTTAAACTTTTTGTGAATCAATTTCATGGCTGATCCTCGCTTGCCCGTGCAAACAGACCCACCTCCCGCTCAAACACCTCTTCTTAATTCAAACCAAAATCACAATAATCAACAACAACAGCAAAATCATCAGAATGCAACCCCGGAAACCGATCTCGACCGGGTACTGCAAAGGCTTGAAACTTTTTTGTGTTTTCTGGGTTTCAACCAGTCTTCAGCGTTGAGCTTTGTCTTGTCTTGGTCTGCTTTTGTACTAATAGGTGTGGCGCTCCCTGTCGTTGTACTTGAACTCTCTAATTGTCCGGGATGTGAAAAGGGTCAAATTAAGAATTTTGAGCTCGCTATCGTGGCTTCACAAGCGTGTTTAGCTGCCATTTCTCTGGTTTGTATGTCGAACAATCTTCGTAAATATGGTATCCGGAGGTTTCTTTTTGTTGATCGCTACAGTGGCCACATGGCTCGGTTTCATTTCCAGTATATTCAGCAAATTAAGGTGAGAATTTCTAATTTTGATGTATTTATTGTCTCTGTGTTCAACTGAGAATTGAGAGAGTTTGTTGATAAATTTTGCAGCTTTGCTTGTACTTTCATTGAAGTGTTGTGTTATGATATGACTATATGGGTTTAAAGGGTGGAGAGGTATGTGTTGACTGTAAGTTACATCGATTAGGGTCTTTGTGTGCTGGAAAATTAATTGCATCAATTGTTATAAGATAATAAATCAATAGATTTTACTGACATGTTCACAATTTTGATGATTTATTTCACTTTGCTGGGAAATGAAATTGGTGAAAATCCAGATTTATGCTCCTTAGACTGGGGTTTGAATGGCCAACTTCAGTTTTTCCTTCAAATCCAATTTGTAAAACTGAATTTCTTGTGGATCAGAATTGAGTAGGAATGACTGTAGGATTCCCCTCTGGCTATGGTGTTCTTACCAAGGTTACAATGTTTTTTGTACATAAAAGGCCATAATTGAGTCCAAAGACCAATCTTATATTCTCACCTGAGTATTTCATGGTATCGTAAATCACCATGTCAAAATTCTACGCACGAAATTTAATTTGTCAGGAAAAGGAATCCATCCCAAAAACTAGATAAATCATGTACCTAATTTATCGGTTCTTATCACCCAAGATAAGGCAGACGGGAGGATTAAGGCTTAATGGAGTTGAGTATTTTAGAAATTTCAGTACAATGGTGTCCCAGTCAGTACTGACAACTTGATTGCTAAATATACTTCATATCCAATTCTTCCCTTCCAGGACCACCCCCTCATGTTGTCTAAATTTGGCAACCAACAAAGATCAAGCAATACTTTATCTGTTCCAAAATGCTTAGTTTTACTCTCCACTTTCATTGTCTCAGTTTTTCACTTTTCACTTCATGCTGTTTCTTTATCTTAAAAGGATAAACTAAATTTGTTTCAAGTGTATATAACAATTAATTTAAGTCATAATATGCCAATCTGTATTGTGATAAGGAAATTGGTTTTGGACAATCTATACAGGATTCTTTACGCTTGCTTATATTCTGGTCACTGCCATGTTTCATTCTGAAGACTACACGTGAGGTCATCCGCATTTTGTATGTGCATCATGAATCGTGGTGGCTGTCCACTGCAATTTTACTTGCATTTATTCTATCCTGGACATTTTTGAGTACAATATCTCTATCAGCCAGCATTTTGTTTCATGTAGTCTGCAACTTGCAACTTATTGACTTTGATGACTACGCGAAGCTCTTGGAAAGGGAATCTGATGTTTCGGTGCTAATAGAGGAACATATTCGACTACGGTATCATCTTTCTAAGATCAGCCACAGGTTCCGTATTTATCTTCTTTTAGAGTTCTTGGTTGTCACAGCTAGCCAAATTGTGACTCTTTTCCAGACAACGGGGTATAGTGGAATGATCTCTTTCATTAATGGTGGTGATTTTGCAGTAAGTACCCATATTTCTATATCAATGGTCAAAGACCTGTGTGTGGATCATAGTGGTTTTAGCTCCCACACTCTTGGATTTACAGCAGCTGTCTAAAGCTCTACAGATGGGCCACTTAAAAATACTTGAGTAGCATGCACAATATCCTAATGGAATATTGGATCCTTGGCATATCTTTTCTTAAGCCTGCATGCTTTATATTTTTGTTTGTTCAGACATTTAAATTTAGCTCCTCATTGCTTTCTTTTCTCAACAACTTTCCAGGTGTCCTCAATAGTGCAGGTTGTTGGCATAATTCTTTGCTTGCATGCAGCGACAAAAATTTCTCACAGAGCCCAAAACATTGCATCGTTAGCAAGTAGATGGCATGCATTGGCAACATGCCATTCTGCTGAATCATCTCAACTGAGAGCTTCAAACAGTGGGGGAAACTTGGAAGCTTCCAATTCCTTGAACTCAGTGTGTATGAATTTTTCTGAAAGTGATTTGGAGTCTTTAGATTATGTTGCAATGCCAACAAATACACAATTGGCTTCATATATGTCCTCATATCACCGGAGGCAAGCTTTTGGTATGGATTTCAAATCTTTTTTCTATATTAATCCTGTTCTATTATCTCTCATATGAAAATTTAAGCAATTATACCATGAGTTGATTTAGCCATTTAAGTCTGCTTTGCAGTCGATCATCTAGGTGATGATCATAGATAGCTTTGAGTCCAGTAATTACAAATTTACTATGACTATATGATTAGAGGATACGTTACTTGTGGATGTTGCTGAATATCTACTGTATGAGGAACAATTAAACTTTTTGTTATTACCTCCATTCCATATTTGCATCATTTGCACACAAGCATTTGTATTTTGACCTCTTTGCACTATGACGATTTCAATGTCGGTTATTTAATGTGCATTTTCCCATGTTTGTCTTCAACAATTCTGTTTCATTGCTTTTCACATACGCTTGGGAAACATCCACACAGAGGCAACTCATACTCAAGTAACTTTTCTTGCATGTGCAGTAACGTATCTGCAGACAAATCCTGGAGGCATTACAATTTTTGGATGGACCGTTGATAGGGCTCTTGTAAACACAATCTTCTTCATTGAACTCACACTTGTTACCTTTGTGCTTGGAAAAACTATTGTTATTTCTTCCTAGTAACCGTTTTTGTGGCAAGCCTGCTCAACATATCCCTCTGCACTAACCATCACCACTTTAGGGCCATTTCCCCCACATGGTTGTGAGCAATCATGATAAAGTTTATGGTGCAATGATGCAGTTCGTAGATGCAAATATATCATTCTGTGCAACTTAGCATACTGCAGAGGTAGAGAAGAGAAAGCAGACGGACAGAGACAGCGGGAAGTCCTAGTCTGTCGTAAGTTACATGCAGCAAGAACATGCAATGCTACTTCTGATAAAGTCTTAGCAAAATTTTACAATACAGTCACAGCCTACGCACACAGCCTTACGCAGCTTCAAAATCTCAATCTTCATTTTTGTATTCCCATTGAACAAGAACAAAAAATTCAGGTACAAAGTAGACGATGTTTTGACAGAGGCATCTGTTTCTACGTCTAGTTTTCAGGTCATGCCTTAATATTTTGGACTCTGGAACAAACCAAGTAGGTACTGCAGAACTTATTCACAACACACTGCTGTCCACTTTTAATTGGGCCATAAGTCCAACTAAAAATTTAAAATGGATATTTAACATTTAAATCTTTGGTTATAATTCTAGTAAAATTATTTAATTAATTGATTAAATTGTCATCACGTATTAATTATGCTGACACCACGTTCTCCCAATATATTCAAGACTAGCCAAGGGACGATGTCGGCTCAATAATATTAGTCAATCAGATGTACATGAAAGTGGTTCACACCGTACTTGTTACAAATTTTTTTTGAAAGAAAAAATGTGACATGTTCATCTACAAAATTTAACGACATGAATGCTGATTACTTGCATTGCTAACACGCGATGCAGTTCAATAGCTTCACCATGTTTTTTTTTTTCGGTCAATTTCCTTTTAACCTTCCAATTAAGGAACCAAAAATCAAGAACTGAGGGATAGAAGAGCCGTGACTTTAATAGCCCGATTGGATTAAGCGACTAATAATTTGGTTTAGCACCCGCTATCAGTTACTTGTTCCTTCATATTTCTAGTCATTTCCAGAGTTTGGGTGGGTCATATTTCTCAAGTTTCTTGTCATTATTTTCAAGTTCCACCACAAACCTTGAGAGATCGGAATGAAATCCAAAACTTGAAAATGTCTGAGAGATGATTCGAAGTAAAATTGTTGCAATCCAAGAGCCGTATTGCAGTCTCAACTCTTTTTCTAATTCCTGGAAGACTTTCTCGTTCTCCAGATACATGGTCTCACAGCAGACTGGAAATGAATTTACCACCCCAAACAATTAAGCAAGGCTCTCTCGTCACATGGATGAAAAGAAATTTGAGGTACAACCCGCTTGCATACCATGTATAGAATTCACCGTTCACCAGAATACCATTAAGGCGGTGCCAGTGTGGTAAGATACCATCTCATTGTTTGATTCTTTCGACAATGATATTCATTCAAGTACCGCTAATATCACCTCTGAGAATATGAATTTTCGTGAATGGGAAGTGGAGGATTCATGGTTTTCCATCTCCAAGCAACCCATTCTTCCAGCCACGCCTAAAATAAAATCGATGTTAATAAATTAACAGGAAGTAACCTGATGCCAACAAATGATTGAAAAACTCAAATGAAATAATAATAAAACTTGTTTGTCACCATTAACATAAAGCAGACATCAAACCTGAATCCAACCAGGAGGTGCAAACAATTTATGTTAGTACTTTCACTAGGATACTCTATGATGAGATACTGTTTTGTCATAATTGAACTTATCATATATGAAACTTTTCACCGTAAAGCAAAGCAAATATTCAGCCTTACAGCTTCCACCTTGTCAATTCAAGTTAATTTCACAATCCAGCTAGCCAACCCCGTAGGAACACAAATTTTCATGAGTATGGATCCATACCCACCCCAAATCATCAATGACACAGTTATATCAGCTGATGAACATCAGCAATCATTGGATGGCCATGCTGTAGGCTTGTATACAACAGCACAAAAAGAAGGGGCAATTTTTTAACTTGAAGTATGCAACAATAATATGTAAACAAATAACCTGGATCTTCTTTGAGCTGAAACATTTATTGTCCTCATATTTGATGATTTTTTTCCCAATAAAGCCATGTTTATCACTGGCAAACCCAAGTATTTCAACCAAAAATGTAGCAACCCCACATAGAAATTAACAACCGCAAAAAGCTATCACATAAACATCATTCTTCTTGTCTGGTGCTCCTTTCATCATTATTGTTTATCATTGTCTTCTCTTCCTAGCAAATTTAAGATCTATAACATGATTCTTTAATGATAGTATTGAACTTTAATCCAGAGCACAAGCTTTTTATGCCTATCCCAACCCAATGTAACTCGCAAACTCTCACCTTAGTACCCCATCAATCAATGCCTTTTCTGTGTGTGTGTGTGTGTGATGTATATCCGCAAAAACCATTGTATATAACAATAGAATATATGTCTTCAGAATTATTTAACTTCATTTTGTATAAGAACTTCCCGTTTCAAGTACAGGAATATAAAATTTATAACCTAAGACACCTCTCAGTGAACTGTTTCACCTCAATTATACTCTGTTTAATTTCGATACACCATCATAGTACTTGCAGGTATTAATAAGTAGAGGAAAGCATCATACATTTCCAACAAAAGAATATGGCAATTATGTAGAAAAAAACTCGGAAAACAGATGTATACTTCTCTGTCCCAAATTACATATAATAGGAACTCATTTAGGCAGTAACATTTTCAATCAACAAAATTTTACAGTGACATGTAGGGAAAAAGAATACGCTATTTACTCATACATCTGCTCAATAAGCTACTTAAGTAAGAATTCTGATTTTCGTAATGACAAGAACCAATTGCATCAGAGGAATTACTGGTACTGACAATGCAACACGCTAACAAAAGATGGCCACAAAAAAATTACAAATCTTACAGAGAATTAAATAGGAGCAAATCAATCACATTGATCTGACACGTGCACAACAAACCAAGAATTGTATGGTACCTCTAGTGAGCCTGAAGGGACAACTAATTGGAAGTTCTACAAAATCCAGAATACAGGTAACCTCCTCAACCTGCTTGCTTTGAGACTGCATGACATTTGCAGACAATGTCATAAAGAATTCTGCGGCTAATGCAAGTTTGAATTTTCTCATACCATCAATGAGAAAAGGAATAAAAAAAGGGATAGAATTCATAATTTTGATCTTTTCCTTCTTAAAGTGTCAATTTTTTCATTAACAAACTAAACAAAATGGGAAAAATGCAACAAATGAAACTTCAAACAACCAAAGATACATGGAAAATTAACTATAAACATGTGACCTAAACTCTACCAAATGTTAAATCACAAATTTTGCAGCATGACAATCTTTGTTCATTAAGTAACGGAATCATTCATTGTTAAGGTAATTTGAAGTTTTCCACGACATCAGTGCAAATCAGATCAAAGAGTGGATGTACAAGTACAAATGGAGCCTTTTACATGATTGCACACCAAGCTCATCAAATAACAACTGACTTAGCAACAACTGCCTTCTTTTTTTGTGAATAATAAAAAGAAACAGATTAGCGAATGAGTATAAATAGATTTAGACATGACCAAAATAAGACCTACAGATAAAGAAAAATAAATTCAAATATGTTAAGTTTTCACTTTCATTATCTTTTTTTGTATGAAACTGATCCATTGAGTTACTTGGCAAATATTTTTTCCTTCATTTTTCAGTGCTTTCAGTTAAAACTTCAGTTATCATCAGCAACCACTAAAGCATTTATAAATGCCATGGTTAAAACATATCTATGCAATAAACAATTGAGCACGTATCCAGGTTAAGAACTCAGTATCATTAAAAAAGTGGTAGGAGAGTCAGTTTTTGCAGTATTTCAGTAGTTCTCATAATAACAAATGCCCTGTCAAAAATTAGTCAATTACTTTTATAAGTTACTCCCAACCTTTTTTTTCCCAATTGAAAATGCAAAGAACCTGTTCAATTAAAAAGATTGGTTCATGGACTAATCTCAAGATAATCCTTGTGTAAAAGCTGAATGGCAAATGTCAAATAATCTGTTCTGCAACGTCAAGAATTTGTTCAGAGTTGTGGAATAAGTAAAAGAATTCGCAGCACGGCAACTGAACCTACCATCGACTACCAGAGAATGAAAGTACAACCATCTCAAATTGAAGAAAAAAACTCCTCAGGGATAGAAAGCATAATCCTAATCCCATATAACATTTCAACAAATATTATAATGTAAATTACCTTCAAAGCACAATGGTTATTGTCAATTTCTTCATCAATGAAAAGCTAACAACGTCTCCTCCACTTCACACCAATTGTCTCTTGCAAACACAATGTGAATATTAAAACAGATAGAAATCATAGTAGCCAGTGAAATCCATAATATTTCTAATTCAAAACCAAATTTCAAGATAATTGTTTACAATGTTTGAAGATATGTTACATACACAAGTTCCAGCTGAAAGTGATCTTTTAAAGAAGAAAAGCTGTTATGCCACACCTTTCAATGCAAGCAGTGTCACAGATGAATTTCTACATGATCCCCAGTGCTTGAGAACAAAATTAACCTGCAAGAAATCTGGTTGACAGGTGTACCCAAATAATTTCACCACCCAAATCACTATAGGTGCCTGCTAAAAAACAGCATGAATGATCGTCTGACAAGCAATGTTCGCAACTTCTGCTGAATGCATGTTCCTCACCTCAACCATAGTCATTAGCAAACTACTGCAAAAATCTAAAGCTCAGGAATCTTTGCTGCTGTTGGCCAATTAATTAATTTCTCCTAGCCAAACAAACCACCAGCACCTACCTCCCCTTGTTGCAGCTCCTTTCTACGCTGCTCCTCTAAAGGATCTGGACTCTTCAAAACTCTTCGCATACGCCTGACCACACCACCAAAAATAGAAATGAATAAATAAGCATGAAGATGAAAATAGATAGAGAAAACTAAAAGTCTTAACATTCCAACTTTAGAATTCAAAGGGTCAAGGTACCTGTCTTGAGCATGTTGCGCAGGAAAAGTAGGCATAAAATCTTTGGACTTGGGAAGAGGAACTTCACGGAACCAACCATGATTAAGAGCAGCATCAGCTGTTATCCGCTGAAAATAATACCATGTGCCTTGATATCATCAAACCACTCATGAAGTATCATAAAGAGAAACTATAGAAGTGCAGGAATTACCTTCTCAGGATCGTAAGTTAGAAGTCTGTTTAATAAGTCAAAACCAGCATCAGACAAAACTGGTGATCCAGTGAAAGATGTTGCTGGAAATTTCTTGCGCAATAGATTATACCTGAAAGGTGAACATCAGTTGTCAATACAAAATAAAAAAAGAAATGCTGTCTAACTGAAAGTGTCACCAATGGAGGCCACATAACCAGATCAGAATCACACAAAGCTGGAAGCCTGGGAAAACAGTGGCAACAATAAGAAAAATTCAATTTCATGGTCAACTTTGTTCAGAAGAAAAATAAAGAAAAATAAATACTTACTGATGCTTGACAAAGTTGACCTTAACTCCAGGCAGCTTAGAAAATCCAGGCCAAATAGTCTCATTTGGTGTGCCAAGGGTTTTGAAGATCTAAAATATTAACAAAAGCCCGTAAAATAATAATTGGAAAACAAAGAATTATCAAGGTGATTTACTTAAATTTAAACCATTAAATAATTAAATTTACCTTGTCAAGTTGATCAAATTCAGTTTTCCCATTGAATAGTGGCTCCTTTGATAATAGCTCAGCCATGATGCAACCCAATGACCACATGTCAATAGCTGTTGAATACTGTTTTGCTCCCAACAGAAGTTCAGGCGCCCTGCAAGATGAGCATATATATGCATTTATGTAAGTATGTCAATAGTTTAGCTTAAAAGAAAACAAAAGACAATAAATAATATATTCTAAGGATATTTTATGAAAGTAAGCTAGGAAGAAGAGAATGTGCAAGTGAGCTCACCTATACCAAAGAGTAACCACTAAATGAGTATATGGCTTCAGTGGGCTCCCATATTGACGAGCCAACCCAAAATCACAGATCTTCAACTCACCCCGGTTATTCAAAAGCAGGTTTGATGTCTTCAAATCCCTGTGCAGCACCCAATTATCATGAAGATACTTGATACCCTCCAATAGCTGGAGCATTAGGCATTTTACTTCACTCTGACTAAACGGTTGCTTCATTGTCTCCATGAGTGCTTTGAGATCATGTTCCATGTATTCCATAACCATAAAAATGCTATCTAGGTTACTCCCTACAACAACTTCTTTAACATCCACAATTGATGGATGATGAAAAGAAAGGAGAATGTTTATTTCCCTCAGAGAAGTCAAAGGAAAACCTTCTCTTTCTTTCTCCATCTTTACTTTCTTCAATGCTACGATTTCCCCAGTCTTCTTATCTCTAGCTCTATACACAACACCATAAGTGCCTTCGTCTATCTTATTTAGTCTTTCAAACTCATCAACACTTTTACACCCCTCAAGCATATTAATACTTCTTTGAGGGGGTGCTGCAGACTCTGGTGCCTCAGAATCACTTTTATCCTTGGAATCTGTATCAGACACACTAACACTACCATTGTTATCATGCTCCTCATCAATCTCCATGTAATCATCCTTCTCTGATTCATTACCACAATACTCATCACCACTCAATGACCTAGAACAGTTGCCTCGTTCGTGAGATTCAGATGACCTTGATCTAGCTCTTTCAGACCCTATTCTCTTAAGCTCAGCAAGCTCTGGACTAATTGATTTATTCCATGCTCTGGTTTGCAAAGACTCTGAAACAGACATTTTCTTCCTCCTTTTTGGCATTTCATCATCTTCTAAGATTTCACCTTCATCAACAGGAGAACTATTCCCAGCTGCCCATCTCGAAGACGATATATTCCGGGTTGGTGCATAATCTTCATCATCCAGCTGCTCCACTTCCTGTTTATTACCCCATTGCTGCTCCCTTGACGGTGAAGAAGCTGACACTCCGGGAGACTCAGATGCAGCATATTCAACTGACCTAGAAACCACAGGAGGCATACTTGGTGAAACAGGTTGCAAATTATGGTTTAGCCTACTTCTTAAGGGGGATATATGCATCCCCTCTTCTGGGACAACAGTAGGTGATTTTTGATATGCCTTAAGCAAAGGCGGCGGAGGAGGAAGAGCTGTCACAACTGGTGAATTCCTACTTTTACCAACTTCATTATCATCTCTATCCCACACTATGGGTGAGAACTTCCTTTTCCTCTCCAAAGGAGACCCAGTGCCATTCTCTGCCACCTTGGAAACCTCATTATCCTTACCTTTTGAGTCAGACTCGATTTCAGTTGCATCATCAGACCCACTTTCACTTGACAACTCACCGGGCTCCCTATCCACAGTCTTCACGGCCAACTCAGATTGCCTAGGCCCACTACTACTACCTGAATCACTCTCACTAAATGAGTGGTAGCCTCCATTTATTATCACTTCCCTCTCCTTAATATCCTTTTGTCTAACCCTAACACCATCTCTTAGATAACGATTATTTTCATGAATGCTATTCCTCATCCGATCATAATCATACTCACCCTTGGAATAAGAAAGATCACGCCCTAACGCCTCAAAATTGGACTCTCTGTCCCTGAACTCCTTATCACGATAATCCCCATGTCTCCCAGCCGCCATAAATGCTTATCTAAAACTAAATTTGAGCAGAAAACCTAATCGAAATTCAATCCTCTTAATTCTTTCCAGTAAGCCCCAATTGTAGGGTACAATCAGAACGATTTTATTTTTTCCAATTTTCAAGAATTTAAGATAACCCTAATTCAAACGAATTTCAGACCTATAGATAATACAAAATCAATCGCCGTAGCAGTAAACAGGAAATAATAAAAAGAAAAAAATCAATAGGTCACTAGATATTCGGCTGTATAATGCGAAATCAAAGGGAAAATCCTAGAAATTGAAGCGCAAAAAAAAGAGGAGAAACCCTCGAAATGGGGGATCGAAAGATAAACTCTTCTCATACGAGATAACGTTAGCCTGCGCTTACCAATCGGTAAACAAGAGATGTAGAAAGCGGCTAACTGCAGCTTCGAGAGCGATAGGCAGGAGAGAAAGATGCAGCGACGAGATAGTACTTTAGGTCGCGTTTGTGATCGCGATATGATGGCCCTCGATTTTTATCGTTGTTCCGTTTTTTAAGTTTTGTCGGAGAGAGGGATGCGGTAAATATCATAAGCCCCCCTTAGAGCTTGGCAAAATGTCATTGGTTCCCATTTAATATTACTTTAGTTTTGCCTTTGGAAAAATTTTGATTTAGACCTTAATTTGGATTCATTTAGGTAAATAATTATATTTTATTTTATTTTATTAAAATATTTTTTTATTATTTTTCAATAATTTTATTTTATATAACTATTTATACTTAAAATATAAAATCAAAATTCAAAAATCAAAAATCAATAATTTTTCAAAGGAATAAACAATGTACGCAAAATCTCACAATTATATATAAAATATATAATAATATAATAGTATTAAAAATTTATTTGAATAAATAGAACTATTAATTTAAAATAATACAAATTTATTGTTATTCCGAGAATTCCTATGAACAATGGACTTACAAGTAATTTAATTATTTTAATATTTTTTTATTTTTTTAATATAATTTTACGAGCACAAGATATAATGTTTATAAAAATTAGTTTTTATTTTTTAACATAATTTTACGAACGCATGATATTGTCCTTATAAAATTCAATCACTTATTTACATACGAAGTATAAATAATCAAGTGGAGGATAAAATTCTACAAAATTGATAAAATTATAATTATTCATCTCGATAAAATTGTACCGAAAATTCAAAATAAGGTCAAAATCAGAATTTTTCTCATTCTTCTCTCCTGGATAAGGTCAATGTTCTGAACAGCAATATCCTGAGACTACAAAAACCCACTACTTGATAACAGAATTTCCTGTGCAGTTGTAACATTTGGTCATTTCGAGGACAAGGAATGCGGATATGATGCCTTCAGGCGTTAACCAACAAAGAACATTGCCTCTGCAAATGGTCATTCTATAGCATTGTAAGACATGTCGTTCAAGAGCATCCCATCTGTTGACTGGTTCTCAGAGCTATAGACATGCATGAAGAAACTGGGAATATTTATACTTGGTTTCTCCAAGCCATTAATCATCGATTGAATCTCCTTCTCTAATGAAGAAACTTCTGGGCGTTTGCATATTTCTGGATTTACTAAACTTATCTTTGTGCTCGGGCTGGTTTTTATCTCATCATAAATAAATGTGTATGTGAATCAGGGGTTTGTTAATTTAATGTCGGTTTAGGATTGGGATGATTGATCATTCACTGATCGTGTTATCAGTCTAGCCTGAATTTATCTTGAGCAGTAAATGCCCAGCTCTCTCATTCACCCATTGGTTTTTTCCACCCAACCGAGCACAGGGTTTCAACAAACACAAAAGGCTAAAGCAATCCCATATTTCATCATTAGTACTTCCATTGTTGGTCAGCTTTAAGATCTTCAAGTAATCACTTGAACATTTTTGAGAAAGCCTATATATCCAATAAACTTGTATTGGCCTTTATAAACACTTGCATTACGATTAGGCTTTTGCTTCATGAGAATGCCTAACCCAAAATGGCGTGCCAGTAATTTTTTCGAGACACTAAACCCATGGAAAAACATTTTATCACATCCAATTGAATCCGCAAGTTCACAATTATATCAGAAAGAAGTGGTAGAACAACAATTGTTGGTAGATTTGACATTTGAATTTGCTGTTGTATAGGCTCTACCAACAGCGGGAAGATAACTTAAAAGAAAATGAACAGGGCAAGTGACCAGTCCTTCTTATGTAGTCTGCTTTTTCAGAAGTCCTTGCGGCTTTCTCGTTCAAATTTGCTTCTGCATTTGCACGTTTTTCTTCAGCTATTCTCCTTGCGGCAGCAAGTTTGTTTGCCAACCTCTCTTGTGCTCGAGCTTTCAATCTCTCAACCTTTACCTGGAGATACAACGCAAGTGCTTAGCCAGCCGAAACTTTGAAGTACTGAAAAGTCTTATAAAATAGATGAATGAGAAGATTTATTTAATTCTACCTATTTGTTTGCATATTAAAAAGACAACAATGTAAGAACAAATTGCTGCCCATGCATGGCTGCGCATTTGACATGTGCTTCTCAGTTCATTTTTTTTTTTCAAGCTACTGACTTTAAGCAACTCTCCAGGATGAAAACCACAATAATTGATGGTTTAAATCTATTCAGTGGAAGCAAAAAGATTAATTTTGCTTTAGTGATGATCATCGTTTAGCTAATTGAGCCAAACAAAATAGGAAAAGATGACTCTCATGCTGTTGAATAAAGCTCTGCATTACTCAACTTCTCTTGTTCTGTTACCACATGAGCTAGACAAGACCAACAAATCTGTTCAATTTCGTTGAAAGCAGTATCGCAAAATAAAAAATCAGATATTTTCATGCAAAATGGGGAAGTGTGAAATGTTAAGCAAAAACTATAAAATTCCTGTAGGGAAATCAATTCGGGGAAGGACTGCAACATCATTTCCAATATTTGTTTACTCTGAATACTGTAGTCTGGATAGAATGATCTCTGTTAGTGATATCAATGTATCTAAAAGAAAGTCTGTTTTCGTTGAAGTCTAGGAGAGGGGTACCTCCATTTTCTTCATTTCCATTTCAGCTTTCCTCTTCTGATGATTTTCCCATGCTTGTATATTCACCTCTTCTCTCTTGTACCTACAATTCAAAATTTCTAGCATCTCATTTATAGCAGCTACGTTAATAACCTATGAGGCTTATGTGTCCAACAGACAAAACCTGACAAGCGCACCCCATGTCTTGAGTTGGAAATACTCTACTTTGTTGCAATTTAATTCCAGCTACTTGAGTAAAAAGAACTCTAAACTGTTGCTTATTAGTCAATCAATTTAATAGCCAGAGAAATTTAATATTTGTAGCTCACCTTGCCATGTATTTAGCACGCTCTGCCTCAACCCAAGCCAATGCTCGCGTCTCTAAATTGCTCACCTTCCTTTCTTGATCAGAACTAGTGTTCTCAGCTATTTTGCAACCATTTGAATCCTCTCCATACTGTCTGGTTGCACCAGCCCTGCCAGAAGCAGAGTTAGCCCCACCTCTGTTCTCTGTTGATGTTAGATCTGTTTGATTACTGTAGGTGCCCTGCACTCCATGTTGACACCTAACTGGGGTTGAGGTCCCTGAAGTCACAGGACTTCTTACTGCAGGAGTTGTGGCGCTAATCGGTGTAGCTGTTCTTGAAGGCTCCTGGCTTGCAATAGGAGTCATCTCAGTCCCCATGTCCCTCACACATATTGATCTAATAGCTGTAGTTGAATTTTTCGCAGGCTTATTGATTCGCCAAATTGACTCATCACAATCAACATTCTTTGTTTCCACTTTGTACTGAGTTGCCATCGCATCTATGCATCCACTTTGTTCTACTTCCCCTTCATCCTCATCACTCGAGTAGTCTTGTTCCTTTTGTGGAACAGGAGCTATTAGTCTCCTATCATCGGCATTTGAGTTTCGTGGCTTGGTTTTGGATTGGCTTTTATCTCCTCCTCTTGACAACCCCACTAGCCATTTCTGTGCATCATCCCATTTTGATGGTGTTGGTTTGCATAAGGCTGTTCGATGGTGAGAACTGCGGTTAGCTCCACTCCCTTTATGAGACTCAAAACTAATAGTACCGCTACTCGAAATATCCTTAGCATCTATAGACCTCATTTTCTCTCCCCAAAGCCCCTCTCTCTCTCTCTCTCTCTCACAGGCTCAACTATCCTTTCTCTCACAAAACGCAAGAGTGACCACCAAACCAAACTTCCACTCAACTTTCTATGTTAAAATCTCACTCTACTACAGGCCAAAGACTTAATCCTCAGCGAATAAACAAACATGGACAAGATCCTATCTCGATTTCTATGTTGTTTGTCACTTCAGAAATTCTAACCGAGTCCAAAAGCAGATCTGGGTTTAGAAATTAGGTCCCGGAATCATACCCCAGACACAACACAGTCAAAACACTTGCTCTTACACAACTATGAACTTGTTAACGAGAGAATTTAATTACTTTGAAACCTAACCACCGAAATCAAACAAGTTTCCAGCACACATTTGATCAGACACGTGGGACAGCTTTATGAATTTTCCCCATTTACTAGATTGTCATTTACCTATACAAGCAATTAAAACACAATTTGCCAAACATGTTATATCAAACAAAAGCAATAATGCACTGCTGCAAAACCAAAAATATCTAAAACTTCTCTCAGTGCAGCAAGTGACCCATCTGGAATTCATCCACAGATAATTAATCTCCGATGTTAAAAGAAAAATTAAACACCCATTAAAGAAAACAAGCACCGAGGCACGAAGGCTAAAGGCATGCATGTGTTTTATGCAGTACTGATTCTGAAACTAAACAAGTACTAATCAAAGCTTCATAATTGTCTTCAACCAACGCACCAAAAAGAGTTATCCGATAATTCAGAGACAACACCACAAATGCCAGAAGGGTTTTGCAGGACAAAACTAATCTACAGAGAATAATTCTTTAAACAACGATTTTTGAGATTTACAGAGCCAAAAAAAATTAAAGCTCAGATCCATTCTACACAAAAATATACGAAAAATAACTATGCCCTTTTTGAAACTTGAACCAGCAAAGTAAGACATGCATGGCAGTAATAATAATAAACTCAGTATAAAAGTAACCGTTTACTTAGAAAGCAGCAACAGTCTTTTATTACTGAGTCAACTAGCCTTCACTAACAACGGAATCTAGATAAGAGTTTCATCGGCAAAAATTAAAAAAAATGAATAACAGTAATGGTCTGCGGAGGGAGAGAGAGAGAGGAGGAGTTATATTTTAAAATGCGGTTGTCCTTTTTAACGGTACATAGCACAGTGGTGTAAACTCGAGGGGCAAACAAGTGGACGGTGAGTGATTGGAATTGTGTCAGATGGATCAGAGATAATGGAGCTGTATTTGACGATGATGTGGGTTTCTGACCTTATCACGTGGCCGTGATGGGTCTCTCAGACTGCATATCCAATTGTGGGTACCGGGTTTGACCCGACTTTGGGTACTACCGGAATGTGAAATATGCAAAATTTATATTATTAAAATTTAAAAAATTTTTATCAAAATTTGTGAAGAATATTAAATTCTTTTATTTTCTTATTAAATTTATATTTTTAAGTATCTATTCAATCCGAGTATATATGAATTCATTATAAATTTACAGTACTATAATTAAATTTTTTAAATCGAAAATAATACTCGTCAAATTCATATTCAATTATTTTATGTATTTTGTGTTGTATATATGATATCAAAAAATAAAGAACGTGTAAAATTTAATGTCAAAATGACATCATTTTGTTACTATTATAAATATTAATATAATATTATTTCGGTATTTTTAATATAAACGTGTGTACGTGTATTTTAAAAATTAAAAATTTATATTATTTATAATAAATACTCACGAATATTTATTTGCACCCGTATTATTATTAAATTTATAATGAATTTGGTTTTTTAAATGTGTAACAGACCTGCTAAAAAATACATTAAATCTATTTTAATACGATCAAAAATTAGTAAATTGGTGGGACCAGGGATAGCAGCAGATCAAAAACGAGTCCAATATTGTCATTCCAATCCCTAGCTTGTTTGTGTGAACAAGACCGAATGTGGTCTTATTCCCCTCAACCTCTTGTTAGGCTCCATATGGACAAGTCAAATGTGACCTATTTCTTCGACCCTAATGGACTGGGCCTCTTGGGTCCTCAACTTGTATGACATTTTTGAATAAAGATTAGTTGGGTTTATGGGCCAAGTAACAAGCCGATCGTGGGATGGAATGTAATCTTTGTCCCTGCTCGATTTGCAAAAACGGGATCAAATGTGGTCTCCTTTCCTCGTCCCTGCAGCCTGTTGTTTGGGATAATACCTAATTAAATGTGGGTACTGTAATTATGTGGCTCGCAAGGGGACATAAGTTTGGGCTATAAGTCACCAATCACGAGGAGCTCAAAGATGGGTAATTTTAGAATGCAAGCCCAAATGAAATCTAATACTCAAAACATACGTAGCATTAAACAAGACCAACCAACAACTCACCATGCAACACTTTCCAGCAATTTTAAGTTGCAGATTAGTTCGTATGTCCATTTTCTTTGACAATCCATTCTTCTGATTCATTTCTGATGGGGATTTTAGGGTTTATTAGAAGGTTTAACTGCTTGCACAAAAGCAAAACATACCCATATGGATACGTTCAAAGCAGAGTTTTATCTGACTCCAAAACTGCCACCAGCACCAACGCCGTACTTCCGGTTTTGATCGTCGGTGCAGGACCTGTCGGCCTCGTTCTCTCTATTCTTTTAACTAAATTGGGTATTTCTTTTAAACCTCCTGCTTTTCTTTTTCATAAAATCAAGACTCTCTAGTTAGTTGCGGAGGAACACTGAAAATGAAAGCAAGAAAAAATATTGATGGCAAAGTGTTTGAGTTGTGGTCTGTGAGAATGTTAGTATAATGCTCTTCAGTTTTTTCAATTCTTTTTTGGGTGATTAGTGATTTATTTATTTTTTATTTTTCTTTTTCCTTCACTCTTCTAATTGCCTTGTTATTTGGAGGGATGATTTATTTTGTTATTCTCTTGTTACTTGAATTTTTATCATACGGTCTTAACGTAGATATGATTTAGTTTTTGAGATAATATTGTAAGCCCTTTTTAATTTAAATTTGCTTTCTCATGAAGAGCAAATTGATATTTAAAGATTATGTCATTTCTAATGAAAGGAAAAATTGAGATATTGTTTGAAATGTAATTGTGATCAATGACATTTTGTAGGGATAAAATGTTCGGTTTTGGAGAAAAACAAGACGTTTTCTAAGCACCCGCAGGCACATTTTATCAATAATCGATCCATGGAGGTTGATTTTCTTGCATGGATGATATATTCTTTGGATTGCCCTAAAAGATTTCAGGCTTCATTGTAAAGTGTTTACTGATAGGTATTTCGCAAGTTGGATGGCTTGGCAGAGGAGATTGAGAGGTCACAACCGCCAGTAAATTTATGGAGAAAGTTCATATATTGTACATCACTTACGGGTACAATTCTTGGGTCAGTGGACCACATGCAACCTCAAGGTATGACCAATCTCAATGATTTTGAATTTTCACTTAGAATGTGGCCTTTCATGTTAATCATGGCTCCATAGGACCATGAATATAAGACTACAAGGCATACTTATCTTTTTGTGAAATTTGTTACATTTCAAGAACATGTTATTGGATTTAGTGTCTGATGTGTCCCAGTGTCATGTCTGTAGCATGAATGAAGCATAAATATGCTTTTCTTTTGGGTAAGGGTAGTGAGGGCTGAGGGAGAAAAATGTAATATTCTGAAGCATGTTGTGTTACTAATTGATCCTGTTGTTATTTCTCACCAGATTTTGAGAAAATTGTCAGCCCAGTCTCTGTTGCACACTTCTCGCAGTACAAATTAATAAGATTACTGCTTAAGCAGCTTGAAAATCTCAACTTTAGTGTTCATACATCAGAAGGTTTGGAAGGCCTTCACAGTAACTGCCTCCAGGGAAGGGAAATATTAATGGGGCATGAGTGTGTATCCATCAATACTGCTGATCAACAAATAAATGTGACTGCTTCATTTTTCAAGGAAGGGAAATATATGGAGAGAAACATCCCGTGTGATATCCTTGTTGGTACAGATGGTTCAGGAAGTACTGTCAGGAAGCTTGTAGGAATAGACCTAAGAGGTGAAAAAGACTTGCAAAAGCTTGTCAGCATTCATTTTCTGAGCAGACACCTTGGAGACTACCTACTCGATGAGCAACCTGGAATGCTATTTTTCATTTTCAACACTGAAGCTATTGGAGTCCTAGTAGCTCATGATCTCAAGCAAGGAGAATTTGTACTGCAGGTATTGTAGGCTTTATAAATTGTTTGGAATATTTTGGTTTTGATTTGTTAATACTTTAATATACATCATATACTAGCTGTAAATCATTGCTCATCATCTTGCAGATGCCTTTTTATCCTCCTCAGCAAAACCTTGAAGATTTCAGCCCAGAGGTAATTTTCTTTTACCGCTGATTGATTTTTTAGATGGTATATTTCTAGTCCATTCCTTCACAGTGTGTAGTAAAGCATGAAAGACAACAATATGTTGGAGTCAGATTGAAAAATGAAAAGAGTCCATTGGCTATGTTTGTGCTCTACTTGTGTCGAACATATATGGCAATCATAAGATGTAGCTTTAAGATTAATTTTGTGAACAAGTAACATTTATTGAAAGATACAGCTTGCTGTAGATATGCAAGAAGTTAATATTCAAATTGATTGGTCGAGAGCTTTCAGACATAGATGTGATTGACATAAAGCCCTGGGTGATGCATGCTGAAGTTGCTGAGAAGTTTCTTAGCTGTGACAATCGAATTATACTTGCGGGTGATGCTGCTCATCGTTTCCCTCCTGCTGGTGGTTTTGGTTAGTACCTAATTTCTTGTAGACTATAAAGGCCCCGTAATTCCATTGCTTAACTGATAGTAATTGAACGGTTACTTGTTTTTAAACATTTGCTGGTTAAGAAGTTATCATAAAAATAAAATATATTTGCAGTGGACATTTAGAATCAGTATTCCCCATAAAGGTCACTATTTAGCACAGAAAGTCTCCTTCACTAAATCCTGTTTATTGTATTCTAGTAACGGGGACAAAAAGAATGTTCTTAACTATATTGATTAGTATAAATATATAAAATTGTGCAAGAATTTTACATGCAGGAATGAATACTGGCATTCAAGATGCTCATAATCTTGCCTGGAAATTAGCTTCTGTGGTACAGGGTATTGCACCATCTTCAATACTTCATACTTATGAAACAGAACGTAAGCCGGTATTGGTTTTAAACTTCCTACATTCTGATTATCTTTCTGTTCGGACATAGATGGATACTTGGACATAGTTGGACCTTCTTGATATATTTGTTCTCAGATTGCCATTTTCAATACTGCACTTAGCGTTCAGAACTTCAGAGCCGCTATGGAAGTTCCTTCTGCTCTTGGTCTTGATCCAACTATTGCAAACTCAGGTAAACCAACATAGCTATTGCTTCAAATCTTTCCTCTTAGTCTTCTTTGTTTCTTTTGTTTCTTGCTGCTTTTGCTTATTATTATCCAACCTTTTGGACAGTGAGATGTTTTTGTGTGCATGTTTGTTGTTGTAATATTATCACTTGCTGCTTTTGCAGTGCATCAAATAATTAATAAAGCAGTTGGTTCTATTTTACCGTCCGTGCTACAGAAGGCAATGCTGGAGGGAATTTTTAAGGTAGGTCGTGCACAGCTCTCAGAATCTCTTTTGAATGAAAACAACCCACTTGGATCTTCAAGGCTTGCTAAATTAAGGCGTATATTTGAAGAAGGAAAAAGTCTTCAGCTGCAGTTTCCTGCTGAGGATCTTGGTTTCAGGTATCCCTTGACCACTTGATTGAATTCAAAGGCCTTTTAACAACAAACCCCATATTACAGATATTTCAATCTCAAATCTTTTGACATCAATCTAATTGCTGAAATACATATATCTTTTATGGCAAACTTGAAGTTTTGTTCACGAGCTCATTTGTTGTCTGCTTAACCTGGCTATTGTGATGCGAAGTTCTTCTAAACAAATGATGGACACCATTATTTGTCTCTCAGTACTCGTGCCAATCAATTTTGGAGTTTCTGAATTGTTAGGTACCTTAAAGGAGCACTTGTTCCTGATAGTGATGGTGAAGAAGGTTATCCAGAAGCACCTACTGGTCGCCGGAGGGACTACGCTCCTTCTGCAGATCCAGGATCAAGGCTGCCCCACATGAATGTCGGAGTGTTGTCAACTTTAACAAGTGGGGTATGTTATTAGTTATTTCTGTAACATTTATTGGTCTTTATATTTTGCACGTGTACCTCGTACATAGCTTTGTAAATCAGGATTTCCATGATCCGTTTAGGCTTCATTTGGTGGTGAAGTATAGTGGCTTCAAAGGCATAGCTGCTATGAGATGGAAGCACTAAATGTTATATAATTTTGCAAAAATGATTGACTCACACTACCAAGACGTTATTATTATCAAACACTTTTTTATCTTTGCTTTCAAAGCAAAGTAGGATCACCACAAAACTAAAGCCATTGTCTGTTAGCAACTAATTAGCTGGTATTAGTAGTTTTTTCAATGCCAAATTTCACAAGGCAGTCAAGCCTGGTATAGATGGCAACATATTGCTGTTTTCATTTTGTTTTAAACGTGTATGATGTCTTATTGTAGGATACCATCTCTACACTGGATCTTGTGCCTGGAGATAAGGTTGAATTCCTCCTAATAATAGCACCAGTAGAGGAGTGCTACAATCTTGCTCGTGCTGCATTCAAGGTGGCTGAGGATTTTAAAGTTTCTACTAAGGTTTGTGTATTGTGGCCTGCTGGAACTACAAATGCAGTTGAAGTTAGAAGTAATGCAGAATTAGCACCTTGGAAGAACTACATAGATGTTGTGGAAGTTAAGAGGTCGTCAGATTCATTATCATGGTGGAGTATGTGCCAGATGACTGATAGGGGAGCCATCCTAGTTCGTCCTGACGACCACATTGCTTGGCGTGGAAAATCAGGTGCTGCAGGGAATCCTGAATTGGAGATGCAAAGGGCTTTCTCTGCTGTACTGGGAGTAAAGCCAGCCGTGGTAGAAAGAACTACATATTGATGATTCGTTTCAGACCTGTTTTGTAATTCTCGAATTGAGCTATCCACAAGAAGTCTGACACATAATATATTTCCACTGTTCGAGAATAAAGTCTGTACCCTTTTCATTCATATTATGGAACAATTGTTTTTCGTATAATACTTAAGTTCAGAAACACATTCTGTTTAGGACTTTGAATCGTGAAAATGATCCCAATCTTCTGTTTTATTCAATGTGATTACGAAAGAGTACCATTTCATTTGTACTGACTTTCGTGTATAAGAATGATGAAAAGTTAACAATCTTCAGTCTTGTTTTTCATTGAAGCTGCTGAAGAACTAGATTCAGGGTATGTTTATAACAGAAGAATCATTAGACAACTTCTTATTTCCTTCTTGGCAGCCAAATCTGATCTACCATTTTTGGACCACTTTCAAATAAGTTGACTGCCATTGTTATAAAACATTCATCAAGGAGGCAGGGACGAGAGTTCAATTGCAACAAATGTATACAAATCAAACTAGGCATGCTATGGACAAGCATTTTTGGTACTTAATGGCCAATATTTAACAGACGCTGCATTTACATCAGATAGTGCAATCAATCAAATTGCGTCTTGAGAAATGCTATCATTTGAATGGAGAGAGTTCCATCAAAGAACATGCCAAGGTAAAAGACCACTGGCTTAGCATTCAAATTTTGGAAATGATTCTGGTCACAGATCTGCAATTCCAATTCCATTCTATAGTACGATCAGATGTCAGAGATCTTCTACCATGATATTTAGGATCTACTTGAGCTTAAGTGTAGGTACTAGCTAGTAACTAGGATGATCACGTGGCCTATAACTGCAGTGACAATTCCAAGTAACCCACCAGCAATGACCTGTAACAGACCATGGTAAAGAAGAATAGGAATTAACAACACTATCATTTTTGCTCACGGGAATTAACCATCTTCTGTAATTATTTCAGAACTTGAACAATGGATGGGCAACATATATAGATTTTAAGACTGCCAATGGTAATATGTATCAGATATATCATTATGGGTAAAAATTTATTGCAATATACTAGACCTGAGGAGGGGTGTGGCCAAGAAGTTCACGCAATGGTCTGCTTTCAGCCAAAGGATGTTCAGCAGGAAGTTCATACACAATTTGATTTAAGACCTGAAGAATATCCGGTTTAAATACATGAAAAAAAAATGTCAAGCAAAATCCAAACAAGAAATCCATACACACTAATCAAACAACGAGTATTGGATATGACAAGTAGTCGATCAATAAAAGCTTCTGTGGCATGCCATTTTTTGAACTGGTTTACAGAAAGAGAGATATAGGAGAAAGGTGAGAATTGAGGAGCAAAGGAAAAAAAAAAAAAAAAAACAAAAGCAGCAAAAGCATCAAACCTCTGCCTGGCGCCCAGCCTGTAATCTTACACCGGTTGCATCATACATCACCTGCCACCACATTCTCAACATAAAAGGCAATATTCATCAGGATCATTACATAAACAAAATCAAACTAACTAAGAAATATGCCAATCGCACAGCTGAGGAAGAGACAAAGAAAGCAGTACATATAACAACTCAACCCAGCTAAATGAGCTCTTCAAACATTAACTACTTAAACTGAAATATTTAACAAGTGATTTAATATGACAGTTAAAACAAGATGGAAAGAAGGATCATACAACACATGCTAAGACCATTGCAGTAGCAAACAACGCCCCTCCAAAGCCTTCTTGAAACCCAATGGCAACTGCCAGAGATGCAACAGTTGCAGAATGGGAAGATGGCATGCCTCCAGATCCGACAAGTTTCTTTAGATCCCACCGTCTTTCCTTGTACCTGCAAATCTAGCAAAGCTTAAGCTTCTCAGGATAATTTAAACTACAAAAGCAGGATCCCATCAACATGAGCAGAAGCATAACATATGTAAATTGGTAAATAGATATCTACAAGTTACTTGTCTGACATGCTTATAACCCAAAATTTACATAAGAAAATCACCATCTCCATGATTACCCCATAAAGTTTCCTCAACCTAGATTCCCTTCCACATATCATTTCAGGAGAAACAGACAGTCAGAACTCCCAAAAAGAAGTGCCTTTTACAACAATATTAGACAGCACCAGAATGAAAAGCAGCAAAATAAAGAAAAGTCTTATTCGCAAAAGACAATTGATAACCAATTAATTCTCTACATTATTGATTCCTCAAACAAAAGAAGTTGGTCAAAGAAGCCAAACGGAACAACAGATTTATGCTGCCCCACAATTCATCAAGCTACATATGACTGTAAACGCATTGCTGAATATTGAAAAGAAACGATGTTCACCCCAAGAACCTCGGATTATCAAGAAGACAAGAGTTTGATTCCTGAACTGAATGAACTAGTCACTTATCCTATTATTTGAAGATTCGGCAAAGCCATAATTCATAATTTTCATAAAATAAAAAAAAAAAATCAACGCAAAGATCATTTTCTTTTTCCGAACAATAACCCACCAGACGCAATTGATGACAATATTCTCAAACAATGTTATAAACAAATCACTTAACGCAAATCTCCTAAACACACAATTCTAAAACAATAACAAGATCATACCCAGGTCCCAATTTCACAATTTCTTCATGAAATTACAACCCAAATGAGAGAGATAGTAAAATACCAGGAAGTGAAGAATTTGATGGACTGAGCGATGGCAAAGGCGACAATAGCGGAAATGAGAGGGTAATTCGTGAATATAGACAATGATGATGAAGAAGAAGAAGAAGTAGAAGAGGTGGATGAAGCTGAGTTTCGTAACATAGACCTAGATGATCCAAAGTATTCATCCATCCTTTCTTTCACAGAAGATTACCAAAAGACAGAGCGATAAAAGCAAGTAAAAATCTTATACAAAGACAGAGCAACAAAAGATTGCCAACGGATAACTCTTAAAGCGAATCAGGTAAGCATTTAATTGTTTGGAATTAGAGAAAACGAGAGAGGGTAGCGCGGGGGTTTCTGGTTAGAATTTATAAAAAGGGCAAAGGTTCTTCCGTTCTGGTTTCTTCTTCTTCTCCTTCTTGTTGTTTCAACGGGGAAACATGTTTTCCTGTGTTAACAACCAACTGTCGTTGCCCTTCTACCCGGCCCGAACTGAATATGCTTACTTGTCCAAATCACGTATCGAACATTCCCACCTCCTCGTACCTCCACTTGTTTTTCTCTTTTTTTTTTTTTTTATAAATTTTTTGAATTAAAATTATAATTATAAATTAGAATTCATAATCTCATATTAGACTTCTAACCTAAACGATTTGCTTAAATTAACCATTGGCTTCAATTTGCAGAGAAAAGAGATAGCTATTACACCTCTTTTTCAAGCATATTAATTAAAACATAAATATCAAATACAGTTTTACTTTTACGTAGATAAAAGTAAAAAAAAATTTGTCATCTCTAATGTAAGATTAATTAATGACTAAAATTACTCTTTTAATAAGATTAAAATAAATTAAAATTAATAATATTAAAGTTATTAAAACTAGTTCTTAAATATATTTTATTTAATGAGTGTAATATAAATTAAAGAAAAAATTCGTAATAATAATCGAATTTAAATTAATTAATTAAAACATAAATATATTATTTTATTATTAAAATTTTATCTATTTTTTTTAAAATTTATAATAATTTTAATTGTAATAAATTTTATAAAATGTGATATTTATTTTTTATGTGCACTATTTTGATTATAAGTAGATTAACTAAAATACAAATATATTATTAATTTAAATATACGAATTTAGATATATTTTATTTATTTACTTATTTTGAATAAACAGTTGCAAAACTGTCATTAATACCCCACACCACGCCTAAAAGTAGTGGATGGAATTCTGTTTGTTGGGGGGGATTTCTTTCCAATCAAACGTGCTGTTGCGTGCACAATAAATACATCACAGCATAATCCGATAGTTGCTTTTGACGGGGTAAAATAGTTTACTTGCCTGAAACCCAAATATTCAAATTACGGTATAATCCAGATTCCTCCGTTTTGTTGCTCAGAAAATCTGTACTGAAAATGGAAAGCATATAGAGATGATACTCACATGATCAAATTACTTGTCACATCCTCAATCAAGGCAACTGTTAAAGTTATCTTGCGCTTGGAGCAATGAACGGGAAATTTAGATGTCCAACTTCCCACATCAAACTCTGTTCTTCCCTGCAGCTATTTATGGCTTTGTAAAATGCATCAGGACACTGCTAAAACTTTTACATTGAATAATCACCAAACCATCAGTTTCCTTACACTACACGGTGCATCCAGTGGTTGCATGATCGTGTGCAAGCTGAAAAATGAATGCTATTAATAGAACACCTACTGTGGGCGACTTACACTTCTGAGAAATGATTGCCAAATCATCAGCAAAAAGATGTTAACATGGTAGGTAATACGTACATGTAACATGTTCCTGTTTTAGGCTTTATCCTGGCTGACTACCTGCTCTTTGGGTCAGAAATCACATTATAAAAAATAAAAAAAAATCAACATATGAAGAATCACTCTTCTAATTTGGAAGTTAAATAAGTGTAGGATGACAAAAGTTAGTTCAAGCACAATCATATGCATGGATAATTTTTTTTTTTTTTATGCTGTAGAAGAACTTGACAGTGGATTCATATTCACATCTTTTAGTCAAATGCTGACATTCATTCATGATGTTTTTTTAATGTTAGATCGATTGTAGTTCTTTTGTTCATTCAGACATACAAAGTAGGTCAGTTGCTGATAAAAGGATGAATTACATTCTGGTGGACGGGTAGGTTGATTTACATGATATAAATTTCAATAATTGATGATATAAATTTCAATAGTCAGAGTATCATTGAATATCAGACAACATGAAGATAATAAGAGATCAATATTTTGTCTCTGCTCTCTGTGAATGCAAAATTAGGCTGAAAGAACGTCTATTTACCTGCTCTGGCCAATCTTATTAGGCACATCACAATTGTAATCACCCTGGAAGTAATCCAGAATCTTCTTTTGCAAGCAAGGGGTATGCTGTGAACCATCGCAACCATGCATCTTCTCACACACATCTACTGCAAGGACAGCAGCATTGAACATACATTCATGACGAGCTTATATCTCTTTCTATGTGTTTGTTTATACGGTCAAGCATAATGAAGGAACAGCTCCAACTGTTTGACCACAGGGATAGGCTACAAGTATTATCAACGAATTGTTACAATTGAAATTCATAAGCTTTAGTACAACAAAAACAAGACAGAAGCACTTCACAACTAATTGGTGCACATAGTATGCTTAATAACCTGATAATTGTTTGTAGTATAAATCCTGGGGGCAGAAATGGTCTACAGAACTGACCAGATTGATTTATTACAAAGAGGCACACAGCGTTTAGTGGAAAACTGATTAGTCCACAGCATAAGTATACAGTATAACATCCAGCATAGATATTTTGTACACTCCACCAGATATTTCTGTCGCCTATAAAGCATTGGATATTGTTCATGCATCATACTTAAAACTCAAACCAGCTTCAAATTGATTATGCTAGAATAATCACCTTGCAATTTTCAATCTCTGACAACCATTTGGTAATATGTGCTGCTGGTGAAAAAAAATCACTAGGGACTTCCACAGTTGTATAAAAATAGGCTGGATCCTTCAAGTTGTACGTTATTTCTCCCCTCAACTAAGGTATTCAACAAAAAATGTAAGAGTTTCATAGACATTAAATATTCGATAAGTTGGTAAACAATAAGAAGGCTTCCACTAAAATAAATTTCTGTACAGCTGACACACATACAAACAATCAAATAAACCCAACCTTCAGATTCAGCAACTGATTTAATACATCGATAACTGTAGCCCAAATGTTGTTTGCCAAATTAGGTATGTCAAACACATATTTGCCCTTGCTTAGTTTCAGACCTGAAAATTCATGAAATGTTACTGGATTTATCAAGAATTTTACGATCTGAAGTAGATTTGGCAGTTAACAATCTAGAGTAGAAAGCACTCTGACTTACTTTAGAATTGCTGAGACCTTCTTGTCCGTGTCAGCAGGTAATGTAGGAGCAGTCTGCAGTTATGCAAATTGACACAACTTCAGACATCGCAAGATGGAACACTATAACATCATTCCTTACAATTAAAAATTTCAAGCGATGCTTATCAAACTAGGCCTCTTTCCCAAAATTTGACAGCAAAATTACAACTATAAGGCTAGACTTTTAGCAAGCAAAATTATCAAAGTGAAAGTGTGTTTCTGTTAGCATACTCTATGAAATTGTATGATACATCAAACTTGTTGAAACAGAGTGATACTCTCTATTTATTTCCACAGCTTTAATAGTGCAGTGAATGGGCCTGAAAGGCTTGAATAACCTCGCAATGTATCCCCTAAAGCCACCAAAGCATACAAGCGAGTTTATACAGGTCTGAGAGAGAGAACATAAATCGACAAAACATTACCTTGTGGAAATTTAAAGTGCAAGTCACATTCAGCTGGGGAAGTAAGTGCAAGTACTCTACTTCACCCAATTCCAATCGTGCCAAAAGAGTAAGCATCGCCTGACAGAATCAAAACACGGCAACATGGCTTATTACTAAACATGCCAAAAGGCAATTCAACATGAGGTATTTGAGCATTGTACGCAATTTTCAGGCACGAATAAGACGTGTTTGTCTTTATGTGTCCAGAAACATTTTCCCAGTGTTTGACGAATGAACAGAGGTTCCCACGCGAATTCATGCCATCGGTGAAAACTTGGCAGAGAAGCTTGTTTATTGCATATTCATCTACTCCATCGCTGAGAACGCAAGATTTTCAATCAATTTCCAGATCTTTGAAATCCTGAAGTACAATCAATGGAGGAAACAACTAAGACATAACCACCCGTACATAAGACTGCGGAACCTGAAATATGTCATAACATCGAAAAACAGATAGCAATAGGACAAGATTTTAAATCAATTTCCAGACCTTTATGGTTTGACTCTTAACTTTAAATCTGTTGGAATTGAGAAGATCCATCGGCTGCAGCGACAGCGGTGATGGTGGATTTTGCTATCTGGGAGGAGTGGCGGACATACGAGAGCCGTCGGAATCCGAATCGGTTCCCATCAGAGGTTCGGAGCAAACGAGTGGGAAATTTTGAGATCAACGGCACTAGTCTTCCCGCCAAATATTTATTTTTGTATTTTTTCCCTTAAGAAAGTTCTAAAATATCCTTACTTAACTATCGCACTCCAGAATTGGGACGCTTTTGTAAAGGGTTATTTGTATCTTTAGAATATATATATATATATATATATATATATATATATATAATCCGTTAATTTTATGTAATATTTTATATTAATTATTTAATTATTAAATTCATACACATTTAACGATTAAATTTAAATATAATATATATTATTTAAATTTAAATTTTTTATATTATTAATTTTTAGACAAATATTATCACGTAATACAATTATTAATAAATTATTTTTATTATATTTTAATTAAATTTATAAATCAATTATATATGTTATAATATAAATTAAAAAATTAAAATATAATCAGTACATTTTATTATTTAATTACGATACATGTTAATATATACTTAAACTAATGATAAAAAAATCAAGAGTCTGAATTATACAAATATATATATATATATATATATATAATTAATACACATATAAAATATAATATCAAATATTTAAATAAAATTAATCTAATAATATATAAAAATATGTAAAAATATTAAAATTCTTAATCTTAATCAATATATAGTTTTGTATATATGAAATTATTTTTTAATCTTGAAAAATTAAAATTTTTAATCAAACATTAAAAATAGATAATAAATAATCTTACTGATTGCATCCAAATTTTTTTTTTTTTTTATAAAGGAAGGCGATAATTTTATTTTACTTGATTTGTCTGACCGACTAATCACGTAATAACCTGCACTATAGTGAAGTGGAAGCGCGCAAATTTAAACTTTGGACCATATTGTCGTCCATCAGCCCAAAAGGGTGGGGCTCTCGCATTTAGAGCATACTTAATTCAAACTGGTTTCAGAAAATGCCTAACAGGTTAAGAGGAGCAAACACTGCTCAAACCAAATTTAAGAAGGGAGCCTAAAGCCATATGGTGGGGATGGGGGAAGTGTCAAAAGGAACACTATGAAATGAAGGTGAATGAATGAGTGAGTTTGAATTCACACTTACCCGAAGTAGAAGAGGACTTGAACCAAACAATAACATACATACAAGAATGGAATAGGTGGCGACTGGAGCGAACACTGCCCTCCAATGCCTCTCACTAATATCATCAGCTTAGTAACAGTAGGAAATTTACAATTATGCCTCCAACAAACGGCGTAGTGTTTCTATTTTTACAAATAAATTGGTACCAACAAAAACCAATTGGCAATTATCCACACAGCCCTTCAAACACAATACCAATTAAATACAAGCATTCGTTTCAGCATCCTCGCCCTCCCCATATAGGCTGGAGGGACTGACAGAGTAACAGTTGTGGGATGCCGCTAGCATGGCTTGAGTGAAAGACTTTTCACATTATTGTGCAATTGCACTTTGATTCCAGCTTTGGAGGCTTCAGACTATCCCCCTTGTTAGGAAGGCCCACATTTCGCATCATAGATTCATCCGCATTCTCATCGTTCTCAGTATCAGTAACAAGGGGTTTTGCGTTTGTTTCTAACCTCCTCTGCCTGGCTTTTAGGGCTCTCGAAGCCTGTTTACCCACTGTCCTGCCACGTGGGTTCCTCCTGTCAGAACTGGATTTTCCCAGTATTGTAACTGTGGGCCAAGAGCCTTCCAATGGCTCTGAACTTTCCTTCTCTATTGCTATGGTTGCAGCCTCATAAGCTAGATCATGGACAATTGAGCTGCAGAAAAGTATTGCATCTGTTGCTTCTTCTAGCGTCAGGCTTCTTTCCTTACTTCCTCCCCGACACTCAACCAATACAGTTGACTCATCTACCATAAGTGCAGAAAACTTATTAAAACTGTGTTAAAGCCTTTGCTCCTATCTCAAGAACTGGCTTTAGCAGATAGCATATGTTGTGACCATAAATATATTATCTTATGAAAACTAATCAATGAAAAATAAACAACACATTGTACTTTTCTACATGCCAAGTGACAACACGAATTTCTGCGGTTCACATTTGATCATCTTTCGGTTGAAAAATCATACATGATGTAAAGGGTTCACATCAATCATATTCACAACTACAACAAAGAGGTACTTCAACAGATTCCTTTACTGAATCAGCAAGCTAGGTATGGGAGTAAAAGTGCCAAACAAGTATGCATAATTTTTTTATAGATGATGTAAATACAAATTAAAAGATGTCATCTACAGAATGATCTTGTTTCTTTCAGGAAGATCAACAAGCATGAAAAAACCATTTGCTCATCAAGAGATGGACGATGAAACAAAGGCATTCACAAAGAATGACTAGCCAAGAGAGATTTTCAAAAAAAAAGAAAATCAAAAATAAAAGCAATATGCATAATGAGTTGTTTAATGGGAATAATGGTGAAAACAGGGCATAGCTGTTCATAAGAAACAACAATGATAATGGTACAAAAATAAAATATGCAAAAAAGAAAGGAGGTTTCCACATAATGCAAGTCCAAATGAAAAAAAAAAAAAAAATACTATAAGTGAATACAAGAAGGAAAAGGGGCAAAATTTGAAAATGATCATACAAGACAGAAAATTGTCAACGAGAATCTTTCAACCACCATTTGTCCACTCACTATGCGCCAAAGTTAAGTATGGAAAGACTACTATCAACCATTTGTCAAGCTTTTCTTTACATACCATAATAATAATAATAAAAGGGTCACATATCATAGTGCACTTAAATAAATATTAATAATCATATAGATTTGTTTATTCTTGACTGCTTGCTTTTACTTTGAGTTTGCTGTTCGGATATCTGACCCAAAAGCTTAAGCTATTAGGTGGAGGGTCAATTATAGCAGAAGTAACAGTATGCATGCATTAACAGAGTACTTAATCAATATGGATATCTGTAATGTGTATTTATACAACAAAGAAATTAACATTCCACGTCATAATTTGTTCTAAATTAAAGGAAAATGGACATTAAAATGCACAAGCATCAGAAATGGAGGAGATTAATTCAATCTACTGAGATTATAAAAGGAAAAGGAGCATAACAAAGCTTACCTAAAATGCCATGTGCGTGATCTGAGGTATCGAGATCTGAAACAGCTATCATGTCCTTTTCTGAAGACGCAAGAACAGAAGGCTCCTGAACTTCATTCACAATGCTTGTTGACTTAGGAGAGACATCTCTCATTGGTGAACTAAGGAGATTTTGACAATTATTCTCAATTTCTATTTCTGTTATTGTGGCCAAAGAGCTGTGAGTGGGAACTTCTGCAGAATCCACTCCATCAGAACCAATGTCCAGAATTGGATGTTGAAACTCGTGCGAAGACTCTGGAGTTATAACTGAAGCTTCCACATCAGAGATGCTCCTTGTAATCTTTGGAATGTCTTCTCCATTTTCATACAAAACACGGTCTTCATAATTTGGAAATGATGCTACTGAAT
The DNA here is from genome assembly GCA_032401905.1 of Swietenia macrophylla. NCBI lineage: Eukaryota > Viridiplantae > Streptophyta > Magnoliopsida > Sapindales > Meliaceae > Swietenia > Swietenia macrophylla. Next base: position 2,719,949 of record CP135584.1, on the reverse strand, counting down.
TTTGCTCTGATTGAATGCTAGCTGTACGGCTTGACAATTCTGAGGTTGAAGCAGCCATTATTCTACTGCTCTCATTACGTCCAAAATTACCTTCCTCAAAAACTGCTGCATTAACAAAAGATGTTTTGGTAACACCTGCTTCTTTATTTTCTGAAGCGAGCGCTTCAGATTGAGAAGTGACTGTTGACCCTTCTTCATCATCATATTTCATATCACCAACTGAAACCTCAAACTTATCATGTGTGCTTCTTGCAAGACCAAAAGCTTGATGAGTGTGGCTTGAACACCCAGATAAAGATGACCCAATGCTTTGAGGTTTTGTATTTACATCATATCTGTAATTCTCCATGTCAGATTTCCTGCCACTTAACTGTCGCTGTACACGAGTCTCTGATTGTCTAGATGAGCAGAAATCAATAGAAGATGAAGCAGAGAAACTTCCATGTCCAACGGAGCTTCTGAAACTGTTTCCACTGTCCCTGGCATAAGACAATTCTTCATAAGGTACATTGGTGGCAGCGAAAATCCTGCCTTGAACAACATGCCCCTTGCTACTATTTGACCTCTTCAGCAACAAGGAAATGCCAGCGCCTTCTGAGCTGTCAACCTTAGCATCTGAATAGTCATTAGATATCAGCAATTGCTTACCTGCGGTGTCTTTATCAGATAGATTAGAACCAGCACTTGGCTGGCCCATCTCTTGGATGTAGTTAAGCCTTTGTTCAGCTCCTTCCACAAGAGACCTTGCAAGAGAATTTTCTTGTGAGTATTTCTGGCTTTGCACAACATTCTCTTCTTGCTGAGAAACCCTTGGTTCAACCATATCAATAACATGGGACGGCAATTCAGGTATGTTCATTGGGGTTTTTACTTCATCAAATGGTTCATTCTCTTCAGAAATCTTCATAGACAACACAGTGGAATTTTCACCAACTACTATCATTGTCTCTGGATTCATGGCAGTCACAAGGTCATTTTGCTTTCTGCAGTCTATACAAAGATCAATGTCCCTTTCTATTGATTCACTGACACAATACCTAGCACCACATTTAGAACAACGTCTCATATTTTCATAACTACCAACTTCAGAAGAATCACCACTGGCAGACAAACCATTAGAAGTTGAATTTATTTCTGTATCAACACCTTGGTGGTTAAAATCTCCAAAAGCATTAGGGTTGCATTTAATAGCAGAATCTGTATCCAAGCCACCAAGGTGAAGTTTAGATGACTTATCATGTCTGTCATGCTCAACTTTTTCATCCTGTGCATCCCCCTTATCAAAGGCAAACACTTCTTCTTGAACATCAGGATACAGTACTTTCCCACCATCACTTGTCATATTATCCTGGCGATGGTCGCTTCCGTCAGTCTCATGTGCAACACTTGTACCTTGATCGAAGCTTGCATTACTACCGATTGTAACAGAGGAATTCCGAGATACCACAGAACGGTGTGGAGAATTGCCCTTTCCAACAAAGAAAGTGGAACTGGGGACACTAGATAAGAGCGGCCTGAACATATTCTGAGGACTTTTTCGATGATCCTGCACAAAAACATTCATTATTATAACATCCAAAGAAACATAGACCCATGCATGAACATTTCTAAATAAATGCAATTACAGAATGTGAATAAAGAAGATGATAAGATCATTAGGGACTTCATTAAAAAAACCAAATTTATTGTTTTCCTTAATTCACAATGCTGAACTGTGTACCATATAAAGTATTTAAGTGAATTACGTAACATGTTAAAATCACATGAGCCATTAAATTTATGAATTATATAAATTTAGTTTTTGTTCCCTGCCAACTATTCTTTCTGTCAGATTCCGATTCTCGGATGTCAACACTACTGCAACAAATGTAAATTCCATTGCACAGTCTATAACACAAAGTGCATGTTGACATATAAATGCCCATATGCAACATGAATTTCATTGCACAATTTAGATACTAGTGCAGATCCTTCGGTATCAATTAAATTTCTGATCAAATGGTAACTTCAACAATCGGCAAAAGAAAATAAAGATCGGGGATAGCCACACTACCAAGGATAAAAACAATAGATGGTTGAATACTTATTTTACCTTTCTCTTTTGTTTCTTCCATCATTACAAATAAGCCAATTTTGTCCAGCATTTACTCAAAACAAAAGGCAAACAGACACAGACACAGACAGATTCACATCCACAACACAGAGGACATGTTAAAGAAACTCTGCACAGATTAACAGAATTTAGAATGCAAGCAATACAGAAAGGAGGCAGATAACTAATCAGATTAAAACTAACAATAAAACACAGGATAAAAGTTACATTGTTAGAAGGGAAACACATGGGCCAAATAACTTAAGCAATCAAAATACCATTTGACGGAGAGCAGAATCGAAGGATGATTTTTTTGGAGCAGAACTTGATGACAGAATTCTAGCTGATTTCTTAGAAAACGCCGGAGCTCTGTTATTTGGAAATGCACCAACTCTCCTTGACAGAGAGTAATCTGAGCCACCCATAGGAACAGATTGTAGAGAGTCCACATCATCATCACCAGATGATGCCACAGAACCTTTACTCTGAGAACTAAATCGATCTCGATCATGACTATGTGAAGAACTGACACTTCTAGATGTAGTTGGAGACATTGATTGCCGGCCAAATTTTGAAGTTGAATCCCTGCCATTTCTGGATGCTGGCGAGGAACCCCTCACATATGAAGCTGGTCGATCAGCCAAGGAGGTACGGAGATTGGGTGGTGCTTCCAGAGAGAATCCAGGAATGTTTGACTGCCATGCCCTTATTTTTGGTGAAGCAGAATTACCTCTACTTGTCCTTATGGGTGAAGTTCCCCTCACAACGGGTGAGGCCACTTTACCCCGGGACCCTGTACCTGTCCTTTGTGGAGTTGGAGTAGAAGACCTCGGAACAGGTGTTGAGGATTTACTTGGAGGAGGAGATGGCCTTCGTGTTGGAGTAGCAGACCGCAATGCAGGAGTTGGACTAGACTGAGGCGCTGAGGATGGCCTTCCTCTCGTTGACTGGAATGAATTATTCCCAGACCGTGGTGATGGGCTCAAGCGAATTGGACTTGCACTGCCCCTGCTGCTTCTGTAACTTTTCTCCATCTGCAAATGAATGTGTGTCCAATGTAAAAAACATGGCATACAGATGTACTATTACATGACCACGAACTTTTATGGAAATACAAGAAAGCATATCTATATCCCTATAAATAATCAGATGACATACAGTTGATGATCTTGATATAGAAATTGGTTGACTGCGAGGTCTGCCCCTCCGCAGAATACTGAGTGGTGCCGGTTCATCATCCAATGAAGGAAAAAGAGGGGTGTCCGGAGGAGTCAATAACCTTCAAAATAAATAATGTTAGGCATCCAACCACCAGGAAAAACAAAAAGTAATTAGCTCAATAGCAGAAAACAGGTGACAATTTGAAATGAAATTCTTATAAAATGATAAGATTCACTTTAAAACAGCAGAACACTGATAATTGCTGACATGCATATACCTATCTTCTTGATGAAAAGAACAGAAAAAAGTTAATCAACCAGATAATTGTATTATTGAGTTACACAGGTCCACTTCCTCGAGAACTTAAAAAGTTTGTTGAGTGTTAGAGAACCATAGAATTTATGGCAAAATACTTAAAATATAAGTAATAAGAAAAAAATTAAATGACTCACCAATCATAGTCATTCTTCTCTCCATCTTCATTAAGAAGTTCACTACTCTCTCCTCTAACAGGAATTGAGATTCCAAGCTTGAAATCTGAAAGGTGTCTCAATTTTGTAGCTGTAAATAACAATCCAAAATCAGGGAGAAGAATTCAGTAGTGTTAGCCAGCACAAACCGACTAAAGTAAAAATTCTTCCGCTCAAAGCAACATAAACCCAATTGCAGAAGTCAACTCAGTTTAGAAAATTACAAAAAGTGTCTTCAAAGTCATCTGAAGACTGAAGCAAAAAGTTCTCCTTTTCTTTGGTCTGCATTTCATTGAACAAAGCAAGGTCATCATCTTTCTCTTGCAAAAGCAATCCACTCTCAAAACTTCGCCCTCGCTTGTGATTCTCCCCTCTAAGCTCTCTCCCAGGAGAGCACTTCAATGCCGGAGAAGGAGGCATCTTCTCAAACCATACCCAGGAGTTCCCGAATCACCACTCCAACGTTTCCTCAGAACAGGAAATTAAAGAATCCTCGTCCCATACCCAACAGGACATCGTTCACATCCAGATATAACTTACAAAGGAAGTTAATTTACACAAATTGCTGCATACGTGAGGTTCAACAAATTGGTTAAATTCCAATTTTAGCAACCAAAACAAATGCAAAATTCTCAGCATTCAACACCAAATCTTCAGCAGGGAATCTAATCGCAAATGCTAACAAAGTAATTGAAACAACTGTACATTCCTAACATACAGGCTTAGTTTCCAAAGCAAACAATACCTAAACTGATCCCCTGAATCTTAAAACCCTAAATTATCCCCAAACAGAAGTTCCCATAACTGACAGTTACTAACAAACCAAACCCTAATTAAACTGAAATTCCGACTTCTTTAATTAATCTCCAGGCTCCAGCTAAGCTAAAAACAGACAAGTGATATTCACCATTTAAAGTGTATTCACAGAGCTTAAGAACTCGACTTACCATAAATTGAAGTCAAAACATCCTCAAAACATAGAGTAAAAGCTCGTTGAGCGAGCGACTACGAATTAAGATCTCAAAGTTTGAACAGAGAAAAAGCTCAAGTTAAATGCCAATTACAGTTGCCCCGAATGTCGTACCAGACACTTGGATCTAACGCATTAAATGCGTTGTCATTCGCACAGATCGACAACTGGACTGGAGAGATCGATTGGTTCCACTGAAGCTCGCATATCTCTCGGTTACAATTAAATTCAATAACACATTCCCCTTCTTGTTTTTGTTGTCGTCGTTTAGATTTGCTTCTTTCCTCCGAGTCAAGCTTTCGTTTTCTTTTTCTTTTCTTTCACCGTTTCTCTCTGCCCTGTGATTTTTCTTTTCTTTTTCGGTTAATTTTATTTTTCTCTTTTTATTTAATTTATAATTAAATTAATAATCGAATATATCAGGAAATTAAACTGGGATAAAATAAATATTTTAATTAAAAAAATATTCTAACACTAATAATTTTACCAACTTTCAATTATATTTAGTTCTCTTGTTAAGAAATTATTATTATTATTATTAATTATTATTATTATTGGAGTTTTAATTGTAACGGTCGGATATTTTGGTATGAAATTACGAGGAAAAAAGGGGTAATACGGCAGGAAAGTGAAGTTAAGGCATAACGGGATCATTAGTTATGTTCCATTAAGGGAAAGATTTAGAATGATGTCTTTTTAATTGGTGCGTGGAGATGACAGGCAACTCCAGCAGTATTGTGTGTGTCAAATTCAATAATAATAATAATAGTATCCAAAGGGCTAGTTATCAAGAAAATTTAAAAGAAAGACAAGCAACAAGCTTATGTTTAATCCGTCCATGTCATTATGCATTGGCACCACATTGCTTGCTTGTTAATAAGCCTTTCCTGTTGCTACGTCGTTTGGGTAAAGATCAGAACTTTATTAGAAATTGACGCAGGATCTGTTTACTTGAGCCTCTTTGCATTTCATGACATAAACTTTAATTACGACGTCGTTTTTTGCCATAAATAATACCGAAGAGCAAGAGAGTGCTTTAATTGATGATCACAGTGTTACCTTCTTTTTCAACTTTTTTATTTTCGATTCACACGTGAGGCTCGTGGGTTTTGGTAGCTAGCCCGGCTACGAAAGTGAAAGTTAGCCTCAAAGTGTCTCTTCTTTCCACGTGTAATCTTTCTGACGGTTCGTTCTCCAGTCAAATCGTACTTTTAATTACAGATCCAACGGTAGATAAACTGCATTAACCATTTTACTTTGTCTCCTAATCCTAAGAGCTAAGGGTGAATTATAACCGCTGACTGATTAGTGACTTGTGTAATACATCATTCTAAAGTCAAAGGTGGACACTGCGTCGTTTAGAACCGTTTTTGGGAAAATTGCTTTTTGTTACAAAACGACGGCGTTCACTGCGGCTAGAGTTGCGAATAAATATGAAAACATAATCCCTGCGGCGGGAGGGAAGAAAGGGTGCTGTGTGGCGCGATCTGATGTCGGCGGCTGTACGAAACCGATTTTTCAATCTCTCTAAATCGTTCCCATCGTGGAATCAGTTGAGATTTCAAGTTCTGAATCATTCATTATCTTCTTTTTCCACCGTTACGAGAACTGACGAAGGGTTGCTGAATTTACTAGAAGTGGAGAAGGTGTTGATAGATGTGAAAGCAGACGACGTTAAGGTGATACCGGTCGGAAAGCAATGCGAATGGACGGATTTCATGGTGATTGCCACCGGTAGGTCCACCTGGCACGTTAAGAACATAGCCCGAGCCCTTATTTACAAGGTGGGTTCGTTTGCTTTCGGTTTCCTGAAATTAAGTCAATTTTTACGCAGTACTGAAACGTCTAGTTCTAATAATCGGTTTGGTTTCCGGGTAATGAAGGAAAAAGTAAAGAAAATGGCTTTTTGAATGTAATTAAGCTGTTTACTTCATAGGGAATGAAAAATGAAATAGCTTTTTAACCATGTTATTACTTTGCGTTTAGTGTATAATTGCTCGTTGCTCCTTAAATTAATAGATGCAAATTTGAATTTTCATTTTGATATTTTTCTCAGAGGAGATTTGTACCATATTGGTTACTTTTTAAATTCGATTTTTTTTTTATTGGCATGAACAGGCCAAGGAGAAGCAGAAAGAGATAGGAGCTAAGCGAATGATGCTACCAAGTGTTCAAGGGCAAAAGACTGGAAAATGGGTTGTAATTGACTCTGGTTTGTACTGCATTCTCAACTCTTTAAACAATTATTTAAATTGTTTTGAAATGATTTGCTTGCTATTATGTCAGATCAATAAAATCAAACGACTTGGTGATAATTTGGTAAATACATATCTAATTGTTTATTTATGATATTGAAATATTGAGTTGACTAAGTTCCCTTGCAAGCTAATATAGAGAGGAAGCAATAAGGTTACACAGAAGCCTAAAGTGATGTTTAATTTTACACGATAACTGCTAATTGTTGACATTATATAGTTAGTTTGTGGTGATCGTGTGCCTTTTAATTCTAAATACATAGTTTTGGTTGATTTCCTTTTTCTTTAGGCAAAGTGGTTGTTCATGCTCTTGATGAGAAGGCTAGAGAGTATTATAATTTGGAAAATGTTTGGACCACAGAGACATCACAACCACAACCAGTTTATGTAAGTGGATGTTTGCTATGAAAAACTGCTCTTTGTTGATGCATCTCTTTATCTTTTTGAGCTGTTTACTCTCACGTGTGGGTCATACGCTTATCATTTTTGCTATTTTAACCTGATGACATGAAAAAAGATAATGTGAGTAGCCGGATAGAGTTTTATTGTGTTTAGCTTGTTAAAAGCTAGTCAACTGTGGGTAGATGGTTTATGAAGTGGATAATCTCTTGCAGTAAGATTCATTGAAATTATTTTCTTACCTTAGGGAAGAAACTAGATGGATAAGCAAAGGTGAAATTTTGGATGACTGAAATCTGAGTAAGGGAATTGATAGTTATTGTTCTCTCATATTTCGGTTTTGAGAATCCTGGTGACTTTCAAGTCATTCTAGTGTATGTAGCGAGGGAAGGAAGGAGGATATGTGGTTAGCTGTATATTGTACAAGTGATTTGCCAGCAATGTTGTAATGATAGAGAGACAGATTTGGGGCATCAATATCATCTGCTGAATATAGTGCTTAACAGAAGACTCTTTGGAACCAATCGATTGATTATGATTGGGACTCAAAGTTTTTTTTTTTTTGTTTGTCGGTGGCTTCAAGTAGGGAGTGACTGGTTGCATAGACTAAATCCAAAACTATGAAGAAAAAAACAAGAAAGAAAAGAAAATTCCTTGCAGCAGTTGGTTCCAATTGAAAATCATTTCAAGTAGATGTCAAATACTTGTGTGGTTCGGTTCCCCTTTAACTAACATTCTTCTTTTTGGCTGGTCTGTTTAGGAATTGAAAAAAGCTTTCGATAAGGTGCGTCCCAAGAATAATTCCAAAAAACCAGCAGTGACAAGTACATAGTTTGGGTGATTTATGAGCTGGGCATACGGATAATGTAATTGTAGCTACTTACAGCTTGAAGTTCTATGCTGGACATGTGAATAATAACATTCTCTTTATCTGCTTGATAGTCTTTATTTCTAAAGTTTGGGTGTGTGTGTGTGTGTGTGTGTAATTTCCTGTTGTCTGTGTTTCTGTTATATTTGGTGGAAAGCTCCATCTCTGAGTGACTGACATTTCCTGGACAACAACAATAACAATCCAATTAATCATCCATGGTTTAGCATCATAAAGGAAATAATGTCCAATTAAGGATTCTATAATCTCTGCACAGACTAGTCATGTTTGAATATTTGGGGTTACAGCTGAGAGAGGACAGTCTTCTCACTTGTGAGCAAGCAAACAATGCCTGTGATTTTGTCTCCTAATTTGGGCTTGCAAATTCAAGCGCTTTTGGATCGCGAATGCAGGATAAAAATGGAAAATATAAAATGGGTTTTTAGAACATGCGGGCATTGGATACTTAACAATAATGCCATTCAGCCAGCGAAGTTTTGGATCTTATGTAGAGGCGTCAAATGGATAGTAATATTATACACGATGAAAGTCCCATGAATTAGAATGCACAAATGTAGAACAATATAAATGATTAATTTAAAATAGTTAAAATTAATTTAAAAATTAAGTTAAATAAAAGCACCCGCGGAGGATATTATTTTTTTTATTGAGTTACGAACATATTTTTGACGTAGGAAAAAGTAGACTGATGCTGACATTTTTTTTATTTATTATTATTAAATAATTCTTTTATTTTATTAATTTAAAGATTTTATAATCTTTAATTGTGTGTGTTTCTCGTCGTCTGCGTAGTTACGATGAACAAGATTTCATAGAATCTCTTCATCCAGATTGCTGACAAAGATTCTTGCCCAAGTTGCCTTCCTCCACGTCAGTCAATGACCTTTCTAACGCTAAACAGAGTCGTTCTTAGAACAGGAAACGATGATTATGTCTTCGAACGAGCAATCCTCGGACAAGTTTCACATGGCATGGCCACTGCCTGTTAGAGACTGAGCAGCCTATTAGTTCTTAAGACGCTGTAAGAAGAGTGGAAACCCAGAATCTATTTACAGATAATGCACGCTCGAGTTTCGGGACTCCAGTTATTGAGAAACATACGGAATGTGAATCAGTATTTGGAAATTTTAAGAATTTGAGATCAAATAGAAGATAAAAGGATCCACACTTCGATGAAAATAGAAGTAATAATAAAACATGAATCAGCTTTGTCCGTAACAAAATAGGAAACAAATCCTTTAATAACGAATTAATCCTTGTCCTAAGTGGAAATGGAAAGTAATTATCTTTATATATAGCTGAAGCAAATAATTATAACTGAATTAGCTTCATTCTTTCAGTTGAACAGGTGCTTAACCGTTCCCGAATTTATCCGAAGAATTGCATCTGTCCGAATTTGTTACCAGTTTTAGCTATGGCCAGATTGTTGAACTTTGTCTCTGCGGCTCGCAAGAAGAAGACAAGAAACACCAGTAATAACTTCATAGAATCTCTTCCTGATGAGTTACTGACAGAGATTCTTGCTCTAGTTGCCTCTGCTTCGCTCTCTGATCTTTCCAACGCTAAACTGAGTTGCAGAGAATTTTTTAGATTAGGAAACGATGATTATGTCTACGAGCATGCATCCTTGGACAAGTTTCCCATGGCGTGGCCTGTTAATGACAAAGCTGCCTATTTGTTCTTGAAACGCTGTAAAAAGAGTGGAAACCCAGAATCCCTTTACAGACAAGGCATGTTCGAGTACTTCAGTCTGTGCTGCGCAAATTCTGGGCTCCAGTTATTGAAAAAAGCTGCCGGAAAGAAACACGCGGAGGCAATCTACGTCTACAGTATTATTCTGCAGTGTTCTGGGAATCAGTTCAAACAACAAGGCTTCGAGCTTTTGTCTTCTTTAACAAGCTCCAGGATCAGAGAATGCAGAAAGAATATAAAACGGGTTATTGGGAGCATGTGGATACGTAATATTGTCGTTCATGAAGAAAATTCCAATCCCCGAACCTGCAACTGTTTGAGTACAAGGAACAGAGGATGGGGGGATCAAGACGAGATTGTTGGCTGTCGTGAATCTTGCTTATGGGCTGGTGAAGTCAGATTCTTTTGTAATTTACTCAGGAATAGTTATATGTTCGAATTCAATGTTGAATGATGTACATTATTATTATTTTTGACAAGAAAAATTGTGAATTGGCACAAGAAGCCCGACACAAATTAAACAAATTTTGGATAACTGGACCGGCACGTTACGGTGCTGTCCCCTCTCGAGAAAGCAATAACCTTACCCAGAAAGCCTGAGTGACTTAAAATATTCCTGGATAGCTGCTAATTGTTGGCATTATCTGGCTAGTTTTCTGTAATCATGTGCTTTTGAATTCTAGTTGACATTGTTTTCGGTTGATATCCTTTTTCTTTAGGCAAGGTCGTGGTGTACGAATAACTGGTACACCGGTTCAGCAGTCCCAGCCGGATCCAGTTTAGGTAAGAAACAGCAGAGTATTATTCTGTTGTGTTCTGGGATCAGTTTAGACAACACGGCTTCGAGCTTGAGTCTTCTTTAATGCGGAAGACGAGATTATTGTTGCAGAAGAAGATTCCAATGTGAAAACCTGCAACTATTTAACAGTTGCACGGAACAGAGGTGGGAGGATGAAGACTGATATAGTCGAATGCAGAATGAAATATATTACTATTATGAACAATGGAAAAATATTATAAAATAAAAGTTAACAAGTGATTTAAAATATTACTGTATTTCATTTGCGGTTATTCGATTGTTTCATTTCGCGGAAAACCTGTAATGGCTGCAGTCGCGGGATCCAAAATTGTCGCCTTCAAATCGGCAGCGACTTCCGCGAAATTCGGTGACCGAAAAATCGTTCAGTTCGGTCAACGGTCTCCAGTTTCGGTTCGTGCTCAGCCTCATCCCTGGCGTCGAGCTCAAGCTTAGAAGGAGCAGATCACTCAATTCTTCTGGTACTGTATTCCATGTTTCAGTGTCTTTTTAGCTCTGCCTCTTGAAATTACAAATTGCATTGGTTTTAGCCCTGGAAAGAGCTGCAAGTTTGATTTTCGGATCTTAATGGCACCGGAAAAATTAAGGCTGTGCAGCAATTTTCGAAATTAATTTGGAGGATTACAGAATGATGAAGAGTTTTTGCTGGTGATAAATTTACGAATTCGCGATTTCTAATTATGAGTTCGATTCTGTAGCAATCTTGTTAAGTTACTATTACCCACAAAAATTAACTATTTTTGAGCCTGGAAATCCGTTGTTTGATTAAGCACTTCTCCAGAAAGCATCTCGAATACTTTAATGTTCCAAAAATGCTCTCTCTAAAAGATCACTCTTACTGCTTCTTAAAAGAAGTATTCCAACTTTTTATTCAAAGAGGGCGTTGAGTTATATCTGTTTAATACTACGAAATAGAGACAAAAGCACTTTCTTTCAATTCGAAAGTGCTTTTGACAATGCAAAAGGAACTCCAAAACATGCAGTAATGTATGGTATCTAACTGCTTTTAATTCATTTGACCAGATTTGCGTGTAAAATTGCACTGTATATTGAAAAATATTCAGGGAAAAGAATCCAGAGCATTCTATTGCACTTCTCTCGGTTTGCAGCATAGGCCTATAGTACAGATATGTGTCACAACATGTCTGAAATCCGTCCATTTTTAGCAATTTTGTTTTATATAGATAACATGAAGTATCTTAGAGCCTAAACTCACTGATTGTAATGGTTCACACAGAAGTAAGATCTCAGTTTGCCACCATTGAACAAGCAAGCACAGAAGCAGCTCAAAATGTGGAAGCTCCCGTAGCTGTAGTGACAGGAGCCACTAGAGGTATTGGTAAAGCAATTGCATTGTTCTTGGGAAAAGCAGGTTGCAAGGTTAGGGATTGATTAATTAGGTCTGGCCCATCTCATGCACACACATACAGGCACACTGTAATTTACAGGCATTTGTTGTTCGCCCTGTCAATAAACTACGTAGGTCTTTGCTTTAAACCAGTGAAAACTAACTAAAGTGGATGGCTGAAGCCCAGTATTCTGTATGTTTAATCCTTCCGCGGAAGATCCACTTGATGATTGTATTAACAATGTAACTTTTTGGTATTTTAAAGAGTGAATGCGGTAATTTTTGCATCATTAATTGTGTGCAATTTCACCTACCTTTTCTGAGAAAGCATCATTAATTGTCTGGGAATCATCTTTATTGATGTGCATCATCTAGTGTTCTTGAATTTCATGCTTAAAATTTTGTAGAAGCTATCTGTTGTAACTTTTTGCTAGGTTTAAGATAATACAGTTTACTAGTGTCTTAAAAAGATGTACATCTCTGTTTCTAAGTATTACTATATGATATTCTCCACATAACTACGATATTCTTTTTCTTGAATCCAAGTTAATTTGTTGGTTTAAATGGTACTGGTTATCCTGAATTAATTCAGGCTATATTTTTGCACCTTTCGTTTGCCAGTGCATAATTTAGAAAACCTTTTGCTGTTGTAAGTTGAAGATACTCATCAACTCTTCCAAAGATATGATATGCTGTCTATTTTAAAGAGTTGATACATGTTTAGCTCTTTGATATTGAGTGCTAGTTGGTTCAATTTGTAAAATCTCTTGAAGTGGTACAAGAGTTTTAGGGTTCAAACCTGCTCCCATTGGGTTAGGAAGTGGTTTAGTTTATTTCTTGTATGTTTAAGAAAGGAAAAAAAATGTCTAGCTCTTTTATAGTAGGATCCTTGGTATTTCCTCCTCCTGTATTCAAAATTTCTTCTTTTTTGTCACGTCACATGTTTGATGAACTTGGCAAGGTAAACTTAAATATAAGGAAAGACAGAAACGTGCCTCGCATTCTCAACTTATGATTGGGAATTCTACTCAAATCTTTTTGTTTATTTATAAGATTTCATTCACATTGTGTTTTTTTGCTTTCTACCCAAAGGGTTGCTGTACTTTCTACACCTGCTATTGTCATTGTTCATGTTCTTTAGGCAATGGTGTTGTTGCTAGATCACCCGCTTGAATTAAAACGACCGGTAGTTTCTGCAACAAATATTTTGTAGATTGAGGCATCTGGTGGTCAGGCCCTTACTTTCGGAGGTGATGTTTCAAAAGAAGCTGATGTAAAGTCGATGATCAAAACTGTGAACAAATGTTCTTTTGGCTTATTGAGTTTGTTTAATTGTCATTATATCATGATATGCTGATTCTTGTCTAATCTGCAGGCCACTGATGCATGGGGAACTGTTGATAAATTGATTGACAATGCAGCTTATCTACCTGTCTCACTTAATATCTCTTCTATTAAAGATTTTCAATCTAGTCCCATACTTATTTACCATGATTTCGGGAATCATTAGGGATACATTGCTGACGAGAATGAAGAAATCACAATGGCAGGAGGTTATTGATCTGAATCTCAAAGGCATATTCTTGTGTACCCAGGTGTGCATTACTAAGATCTTACTAATTATGCTAATGAAAGCTAGAGTTTATTGTAACTGAAGCTGTTTATCTTTGCCGGCAGCAGCCAAAATCATGATGAAGAAGAAAAAGGTATGATGGTGGGTCCATCTTTGGGATATAATCAACCAATTGAGCTACAGTCTTTAGGCCTTTTTCTTCTCCTTCGATGTGCCAATTTTTTAATTTACTCATTCTTTTTGCATCTTTTTTTCTTAGGAGCTCATTTTCTTCAATTCTGCAGAAATGGTCATGTGGAATTTCTTGTAATATTATTCATGGGGCTTTCAGCTATGGTCTCGTATAGGACATGAGGTTTTTTGCCAAACAAACATTTTGCCAGAGATGCAAACAAACTTAGGATGAGAAGCATTGTTTTATAATAGAGGGCTTTACTTCCAAGTTCTTGCTGGTAAATGGTGCCTGGCTTGCTTACCTCTGAACTAAATGTTTTCCAATATTAAAAGTTGCAGAGAGAAAATGGAATTTAAAAGAGCATTAACAAGGGATAGGTTTTGGTACATCTATCTTTGAATAACAATAAAATACCCTGTTTCACTCAACTTTTAAGTTTGCCGGGAAGGATAATTGACATTGCATCTGTTATTGGTCTGGCTGGAAATGTTGGCCAAGCCTATTACAGTGCTGCATAAGCAAGTGTTATTGGGTTCACAAAAACTATTGCAAAGGAATATGCAAGCAGAAATATTAATGTGGGTTTACTGAGTTCTTTTTATCTTTTCGGTTCCAGTTACAAGACAAATTCCAAACGTTCCTGCAGCTGATGCTGTATAGGGGATCCACTCTTATCACTATACGTTCTTTCAGGTCAATGCTGTTCCACTGGGATTCATTGCAACTGATATCATTGTCAAGCTTGGGGATGACCTTGAGAGGAAGATCTTGCCAACAATACCATTGGGTGAGAGATGATTGTACAAGTTAGAAGTTTCTCATTATTTTCCATTTCTGCATCTTCAAATATCTGATTACATTGGCCTTATCATTATCAATGAAGTTTTCATGTGAATTATACTTGATATTCATTATTCATCGAGTAGTGGATGGTAAACTTATCAAGTTTTTATGCAAATAATACTTAATAGAGGACTTCTATTTTGCAATATGCCCACATATCAAATCTTTGGTGATTCTTAAAAGTATTTGTGTAACATACACTTCCATACTCCCCTTCATGTGTGATGGATCCTTCTCTAAATGTCTTATTTTCACTGATTCCACCAGGCATTTGTTAAGTTTAACAGGATACTAACAAAAATGTTTCAGATTTTGGAAAATATGTTTTGCAAAAGAGATCAAGAGTGCTTGAACTCACAACAGTATTAACAATATTTATTATGCATTCAGGAAGGTATGGTCAACCAGAAGAAGTTGCTGGACTGGTAGAATTCTTGGCCCTGAATCCCGCTTCCAGCTACATGACTGGACAGGTTTTGAATTTATTGCATTATACTGTCTCCTTGTACTATAAATTCTACTTGGTGAACTTGGAACTTCGCTATTTCTCAATGGCCTTGAATCCACATGGTGGCTATTACTTTCTTTTTTCGGGCGTAGAAAAGCAGTACGCATATATAGCCAGTACTATTAATCAATTATTGCCTCATCCATGCCCTGCTTGGCTTGTTCATGGGAACGAAATAGTCTGTTTGGCATTGATTTGCAATGTAACCTCCAATTGAATACTTCAGCTCATTGCGTGAACTCAAGCAGCTCCCATGGAGCCGTACACTATAGTTTTCTGTAGTTCCATGTCTTGCCCTGACATCCCTTGCTTGGCTTTGCCTTTGCCTTGTATTTCCATGCCATGCCTTAGCCAGGCTGTGGTCAAATCCCCCTGCATTGTTATTTTACCTTCTAGACCTTTCTCCCTCTCTTCCCGCTCCGCGTTGTTGGTTGTCCGTTTAATATTATTTTCTCGCAGGTGCTCAGCATTGACGGAGGAATGGTTATATAAATCAGGACTCAGGTACCTATTCAGCCTGGTAGTTTCAGTTCTAACCTGTAGCTCTCATAGTAAAAGATCAATCGGGTTAAAACTCGTTTGCTAAAACATCTTGTTACAGAATAAAAATTAAGGCAAGATTTTGTAGAATCTGAGTTAAACATGTTACTAAAACCGAACCAGAGGCGTTTAACATTAGTTCGGACTTTCGTTTTGCATTATCGAAATGCAGTTTTTCCATGATTCATACTTCATAGTGCTTTTTTGATTGATTAAGTACTCGCCGTTCAACATTGTGGATGACCTTTGCTTACTCATTATAGAGACAATAAATCGATTGCCTGAGATGAACGGGGTACGCAGGCTGCAGCTGCTGCTTTCTGTTTAGATATTTGAACGACTAGTTGTTTTACATCTTACTAAGGGGATGTCAAATGTCATCGTAAAACGGACGACAAGTCGAAACCAATTTAGAATGAAAAATAACAAGTCATTTTTGCTCCTGGAAGTGAACGACAGTTTTGTTGCTGAAGTAATCAACTCCCTATCAAGTGCAGTGGCTGCATGGTAAATAATTCAAAAACCAGACCTGATCATTTAAGATTCGTCCAGTAGATACAGTACAAACCCAGCTCCTCACAAAATTGCCACCGACTTCGTTCACATCGCCACTCTTTACAGTCTCCAGAGTTTCCAAAGCAAAAACTCAAACCGTGAGAGCAGAGACTTTTTGTTTTCTTTGTTCTTGCTTTATAAAAGCATCAAAGCATTACCTAAACTTCATTTGTGGCTACTTACTTGACTTCGATTATTTCGTTTCGCGGAAATCCTCTTATGGCTGCCGTCGCTGGATCCAACATTGTCGCCTTCAAATCTGCTGCGACTTCCGCGAAATTCGGTGATCGAAAAATCGGTCAGTTCCGTCAATGGTCTCCAGTTCCGGTTCAGAATCAGCCTCGGCCTCGCGTCGAGCTCAAGCGTCGATGGAGCAGCTCATTCGCCTCTTCTGGTACTGTATTTCGTGTTTCTGTGATTGGTGTTTCCTATTTCTTTTTAGCTCTGCCTCTTGAAATAACAAATTGCATTGGCTTTAGCTCCGGAAATGGCTGCAAGTTTGATTTTCGGATCTAATTGACACCGAATTCCGTTTTTGGTGTTGATAAATTTATGAATTTGCAGTTTTCTAATTATGAGTTCAGTTCTGTAGCATTCTCGTTAAGTTACTATTAGCCAAAAAATTAACTAGTTTTTCAGTCTGGAAATATGTTGTTTGATATGTAGGCGCGTTTGCAAATTAAAAACTCATTTTCCAAAAGCACCTATCAAGCACTCTCCAGAAGGCATCTCGAATACTTTTATAGTCCGAAAATGCTTTCTCTAGAAAATCACTGTTAAGTGCTTCTTAAAAGAAGTATTCCAACTTTTTATTCCAAAGGCTGCCTTCTCTTATATCTGTCTAATACTACGAAATAGAACGAAAGCACTTTTTTTTCAATTTGAAAGTGCTTTTGATAGTGCAGAAAGAACTCTGAAACATGCTTTGAATTTTGTACCTGATTTGCAAGTAAAATTATGCTGTATATCAAAAAATATTTTGGGAAAAGAAGCGAGAGCATTCTACTGCACTTATATCTGGTTTCAGCATAGGCCTATAGTGCAGATATGTGTCACAAAATGTCTGGGATCCTTACACTTTTAGCAATTTTTTTGATGTAGATATAATCAAGTATCTTAGAAGAACCTAAAACTCATTGATTGAAACGGTTCACACAGGAGTAAGAGCTCAGGTTGCCACCATTGAACAAGCAAGCACAGAAACAG
Source organism: Swietenia macrophylla (assembly GCA_032401905.1). Lineage (NCBI taxonomy): Eukaryota > Viridiplantae > Streptophyta > Magnoliopsida > Sapindales > Meliaceae > Swietenia > Swietenia macrophylla. The sequence continues at coordinate 2,702,456 of CP135584.1, read as the reverse complement.
CTCACATTGTGGAAGCTCCAGTAGCTGTAGTGACAGGAGCCTCTAGAGGTATTGGTAAAGCAATTGCATTGTCCTTGGGGAAAGCAGGTTGTAAGGTTAGTGAGTGATTAATTAGATCTGGTCCATCTCATGCAAACACATGCAGGCACTCTGTAATTAGCGGGAATTTGTTATTCCCTCTGTCAATAAACTAAGTAGGTCTGTTTGATAAAGCAATGAAAACTGACTTGGGATGGCTGAAGTCATGTATTCAGTATCATGAAGCCTTCCACAGAAGATTCTATTAGTGATTGCATTAACAATGTAACTATTTGATACCTTAAATACTGAATACGGTTATTTTTGGATGATTACAGGTCCTGGTAAATTATGCTAGGTCATCAAAGGAGGCTGATGAAGTTTGCAAAGAGGTAAAAATGGCATTTACAGAAACATAGATGAGTATTTATGATAGTTGTGTGTGGTTCTTTGCATTTTTGCCTGCTTTTTTTGAGAATGCATCATTAATTGTTTGGGGATCATCTTTATTGATGTTTGACATCTAGTGTTCTTGAATTTCATTGTTAAAATTTTGTAGAAGCTAACAGTTATAACTTTTGCTAGATTTAAGATAATACAGTTTACTAGTGTCTTAAAAACTCTGTTTTCAAGTTTTAGTGTATGAGATTTTCCACATCTATGATGTTCATTTATTGAATCCAGGTTAATTTGTTGGTTTAACTGGTATCAGTAATCCTGAATTAATTCAGGCTATATTCCTGCACCTTTCATTTGCCGGTGCATAATTTAGAAAAGGAGCTGTATCTTTTTGCTGTTGTAAATTGAAGACACTCATCAAGGCACCCAAGGATATGATATGCTATATATTTTAAAGAGTGGATACATGTTTAGCTCTTTGATATTCAGTGATAGTTGGTTCAATTAGTTAAATCTCTTGAAGTGGTAAAAGAGGTTTGGGGTTCAAACCGGCTCATGCTGAATTGAGAAGTGGTTTAGTTTATTTCTTATATTATTTAAGAAATGAAAAAATTTTCGGGCTCTTTGATAGTAGGATCCTTTGTATTTCTTCTTGCTGTGTTTTGAATTTTTCTTCTTTTTCATGTGACTTGTTTGATGAACTTGGCAAGTTAAAATTAAATATAAGGAAAGACAAAATTGTGCCTTGCTTCTTTAAGTTAAGATTGGGAATTCTACTCAAATCTATTTTTATTTTCATAAGATTTCATTCACATTCTGTTTTTTGCTTTCTTCCCAAAAGATTGCTGTACTTTCTGCACCTGCTATTGTCATCTTCGATGATCTTTAGGCTGTGGTGTTGTTGCTTGATCATCCTGCTTGATTTAAAATAATCAGTAGTTTATACAACAATATTTTGTAGATTGAGGCATCTGGTGGTCAGGCTCTTACTTTTGGTGGAGATGTTTCAAAAGAAGCTGATGTGGAGTCAATGATCAAAACTGTGAGCAGATATTCATTTGGCTTATTTAGTTTGTTTAATTGCCATTACTCGTGATATGCTGATGCTTGTGTAATCTGCAGGCCACTGATGCATGGGGCACTGTTGATATATTGATTAACAATGCAGGTTGTCTACCACCCTTCTTACTTAATATCTCATCAGTTAAAGATTTTCAATCTAGTTCCCTAATTATCTACCACGATTTCAGGAATTACTAGGGATACATTGCTGATGAGAATGAAGAAATCACAATGGCAGGAGGTTATTGATCTGAATCTCACAGGCGTATTCTTGTGTACCCAGGTGTGCATTCCTACAATCTTATTGATTATGCTAATGGATGCTAGAGTTTATTTGAACTGACACAGTTTATATTTGCAGGCAGCAGCCAAAATCATGATGAAGAAGAAAAAGGTATAATCTTGTGTCCATCTTGGTGATATTTATGCATCAACCAATTGAGCTGCAGTCTTGAGGCTTTTTCCTTCCCTTCCGATGCGCCTGTTTATCATTTTCTCATTCTTTTTGCATCTTTTATTCTTTGGAGCTCATTTTCTTCAATTGTGTAGAAATTTTCATGTGGAATTTTCTTGTAATATGATAATGGGGCTTTCAGCTGTAGTTTTATATAGGACATGAAGTTGTTTGCCAGAGAAGCTAACAAACATAGGATGAGAACCATTGTTTTATAATAGAGGGCTTTAATTTCTTCCAAGTTCTTACTGGTAAATGGTGACTGGCTTACTTACCTCTGAACTAAATTTTTTCCAATATTAAAAGTCACAGATAGAAAATGGAACTTAATAGAGGTTTTTGTTTAACATATGTTTGAATAACAACAAAATTCACCGTTCCACTCAATGTTTTGATTTTGCAGGGAAGGATAATCAACATAGCATCTGTTGTTGGTCTGGTTGGAAACGTTGGCCAAGCCAATTACAGTGCTGCAAAAGCAGGTGTTATTGGGTTTACAAAAACTATTGCAAGGGAATATGCAGGCAGAAATATTAATGTGAGCTTCTTGAGTTCTTTTTATCTCTTGGATTCCAGTCACGAGGCACATTCCAAATATTTATGCAGCTGATGCTGTATATGGGATCTGCTCTTATCAATATATATTCTTCCAGGTCAATGCTGTTGCACCAGGATTCATTGCATCTGATATGACTGCCAAGCTTGGGGAAGATATTGAGAAGAAGATCTTGCAGACAATTCCCTTAGGTGAGCAATGATTGTACAAGTTAAAAGTTTATTTTTTATTTTCCATTTCTATATCTTCAAATATCTGATTGCATTGACCTTATCATTGTCTGTTGAAATTTTTATGTGAATTATATTTGATAGTGATTATTTATTATGATTAGTGGATGCTAAACTTGCAAGTTTTCATGCAAATAATACTTAATATAGATGATGACTTTATTTTGCAATATGCTCACATATCAAATCTTTGGTGGTTCTTAAAAGCATTTGCATAACATACACTTCCATGCTCCCGGTGGATCCTTCTCTAAATTTCTTTTTTTTTTTTTCAGATTCCATCAGGCCTTTATTAAGTTTAACAGGATGCTAACAAAATGCTTCAGATTTCGGATAATGTGTTTAGCAAAAGAAATCAAGAGTGCTTGAACTCATAATAGTATTAACAATAGTTATTATGCATTCAGGAAGGTACGGTCAACCAGAAGAAGTTGCTGGACTGGTGGAATTCTTGGCCCTGAATCCCGCTGCCAGCTACATGACCGGACAGGTTTTGAATCTATTCCATTATACTGTCTCTTTGTACTATAAATTGTACTTGGTGAACTTGGAACTTTGCTATTTCTCGGTGACCATAAGTCCACATGGTGGGTATTATTTTTATTGTGCGTAGAGAAGCAGTAGGCATATACAGCTAGTACTATTAATCAATTTATTGCCTTGTTCCATGCCTTGCTTGGCTTGGCTTTGTACATGCAATGGCAAGCGTGGAATAACATGTTATTGGGAATGAAATAGCCTGTTTGGCATTGATTTGCAATTTAACTCCAATTGAGTACTTCAGTTCATTGCGTGAACTCAAGCAGCTCTCATGGAGAAGAAGTACACTATAATTTTCTGTAGTTCCTGGTCTTGCCCTGACATCCCTTGCTTGGTTTTGCCTTTGCGTTGTATTTCCATGCCATGCCTTATAACCCTTGTTGTGGTCAAATCCTCCTGCATTGTTATTTTATCTTTTAAACCTTTCTCTCTCTATTCTTGCTCCATTTACTTGGTCCTAAGTTTGATATTATTTTCTTGCAGGTGCTAACCATTGACGGAGGAATGGTTATGTGAATCAGGACTCAGGGACCCATTCAGCCTGGTTTAGTTTCCGATCTAACCGGTAGCTCTCATAGTATAATATCAATCGGGTTGAACATTGTTTGCTGTCTGATCCTATGTGTCAGTGTTGGTATATTATAGTTACACAATAAAAATTACTGCAAGTTTTGTAGAATTTGCATTAAACATGTGATCAAAACCGAACAAGAGGCGTTTACCATTAGTTTGTGCTTTCATTTGGCATTATCGAAATGCAGTTTTTGGATGAGCATTGTTTACTTATTATAGAGACAATAAATTGAGTGCTTCATCTCCCAAACTCACGGCATACCTGCAGTTTTCATGGTCAGCTATGCAATCATTGAACAACAAAAAATCCCTACTTTAGCCTCTAAACAACATTTTCCACAAAATTTTGTTCTTGAATACAGTATAGCTTTCTTCCTAATGGACTTGCTTCACTTCACAATATTGCTCCCTCATGATTCTCTCTTCATACCCCATCACGTAGCCACACTGCATGTGTTCGTGACTTGTCATTACATTGTTCATTATGGAGCATTTGAAATTCTTGTGCTTCTCATTTTGCTGAAGTTACAAGAATGTATGGTCTCTTGACAGTTTCCGGAAAGCCGATGTACCTGCTTCTGCAGAATCAGTATTGAGACTTTTGTCGCCTCCTTCTTATGCCTTCTATTCTGTTGCTAGAGAGATTATGGGACCTCTCTTTGTGTACAGGACGGGTATTTTAGCTGTGGGGCAGCTGATAATTTGATTCCAAAGTGGGCTTGGGTTTCTTGGATGGGTTGTTGTGGTTATGACTGGAATCTTGCTTAGCTTATTGTGGGATTTGAATAATGGGATTGGCTGGGATAGGGAATTAAGATGCAGAGCTGGAAAGAAAGTGAGCTACTGTCTAAGGGAATTTCAATCTAGCCACAACATCGTCCGATTAGAACTTTGTGATTAAGGGGTCAAGATGCAGCAATCAACATCAATCTTAATAGCATAAATCATCTGCATATTGTTACGTACTAGATGAAGTAGATGTGTAAAGAGTTTTGTATTTTCAGTAACTATGTAACATATTGGGTGACGTCTCTTATTGGCTTCTGATTTGGACTTTATGGTGTTACATTGGCTTATCCTAATGCCGTATAAGTAGGCGCAGGAAGAGAGCAAAGTAAATGACAATATCTCCTTTACTAGCTGTGGAAAATGATTAAATTGTATAGTATTCTAGAATTTATATTGAATTAATTGTTAGCAGAAGCAGAAAGAACAAGTACCTCTACTCTCAATATCTCCTTACGGAATGTTAAACTACTTCTGCTGGTTCAGTCTATAGCACCAACTGGAGCCATTTAAATTGAAGGGTTAAAACGATCATTTGACTTAATATCTTCATAAATCTTTAATTTTTCCGACTGTGGGCCAGATTTGGATCATCATAAGGAAGACTGCATGATGCAGACATGTTTTGGATCAGTTCAGTCCAGAAACTATATGCTGACAACTGAAGCATTCATCATGTCGGGACTCTCGTGGCCTATAAGCTCTGCGAAGTTGCCTCCTCCTCCTCCCTTGGCCAGTCTTCCTGGATTCACGCAGGCACACTTCTTTTGCTCTTCCCCTTTGTTTCTTCCTCCGATGGACAAAACCTGAAACCAGAGGAAATTCACAAAGGGTGCATTATGTCCTTTTTGGAGATATCTCGAAATGAGTGGAGGGAATTCAAAATTTTTCTTATTAGCTTAGTGTTGCCATATTTTTCTTACTCAAAATGACACTAGAGCTCAGAGGTAGAGGTACTTCGCTCAGTTTACTAACCTTTATGAAGCACTTCATGTCAGAAGGTAGGATGATAATATTTGGAATTGAAGAGACAGTAAGTGCGTCTGGAGCAAGCGAAAAATCCAATGGAATACGTTCTGCTGGTGGATACAGAGAATAAAAGCTGCTCCAAAATTTAGGATGTGTAAATGCTTAAATAGCTCTGGACCCATTAGCAATATATCAAGTTAATAGAGTTCCACAAAAATAATCTATTAACGCATGCCTGCGCTGGCTAAAAATATGGTTTGCAAGTCTGCCCATGCGATCATTGGATGTTCCATCTTTGGAATTTCTTGACATCTCCTCTCCACTAAGCTGTTTAAGTATATTCACGGTGCAGCTACCTACTTTGACCTGAAACATAGGCTCTTAAACGGAAAATACTCTCACTCGGATATTAACAAATTGTAACATCAAAATCCCCAAGGAGATTCAAAAACTTGAAGACATTGAACCTTAACTGGAGAAATGCTATGACTTTGACACTTAATGAGAACTCAAGAAAGGTATAATCAGGCAAAAATAAGGAGAAAAAGTAAACTGACAACTGCAAAGCAAGGTATACGGAAATCTCAACGTATGCAACAGCCACAAAAATTAGTACCAGCTCAGTGGTTCAGAAGAAACTAGTGTCTCTAGGTCTTTGTCTTCCCATGAGATTTTAGAATTCAAAAATCAAGAACTTTGAGATCATCATAGTATTTCAAAATGCTATTACCCGATTTGCCTCAAACATCCCTGGATTTGTAAGACTTATTATCTGGACAAAGAACAGATAAGATTTGAGACCATAAGTAATGGAAAATGATCTGGAAGCCCTGACAAGTACAAATGAACTGTATGTACCTGATGTCTGATATTAGGTGGATGAATATCAAAAGGTGGCTGCACAATGTACAATTTCATTAGCACTATTATACAGTAGATATTTCTTCAATGATATCACTAAAATAAGCACAGAAAAAACCATTTTATCCTTCATAAGCAATAAGATCACCTGAGGATAAACATAATCATGGTTAGCATCTCGTACAGATGGAGCAAGAATCACGCGTGCTTCAGAACCCATACACTCTGCATAATCTTGCAACTGAAGAAAATAAAACAAAATTATTAAAAAAAATAATTAGCCATTATCCAAAATCAATTGCACTGATTTCATTCTGCCAATACCCTTCTGAGAATTTCCAGATAGAATATTTCATCAAAGCTCGCGTCTATAGTTCCTTTCTTAATCTGTAGATGTTCAGAATCGACAAATGGGCCCAGCTGAAGAAAAGTCAACGAGTCATGATGTAAAATTACGAAGGTTAGAAAACTCTGCGATCTTCTGCAAAATACCATTTGGTTAAAGAGCAATGGATTTATACCAAAATATGCAACTGCAGCTGCTTTCGTCTTGCATATAATAGAAGCTCCATTAAAGGATCAAAAAATAAGTTGTCCGTTGTGGTAAAAGGTCCTGATGCAATAATCTATTCAAAATCAAAGTTTGTGCAAGTATCCACAGGGATTGACAAAATGCATGGAACATCAAACGGGAACAATGTTTGAGTTGTGGTTTATCTATTATTGCAAATCTTTCAACCAAGTTGGGAAAAACTGAGCTCCAGTCAGACAATAATATTCATATATTTTGCCAACTCTAGGTATTTTAAACCTCTTTTCCATCCAAGAAGGTCTTCAATTGACTGATTCCTTAATGATGCATCAGCATCCCTAACATATTTCCACATCATTTCAAGTTGTATGTTTATCACTTTATGGTCCTCTATAAATTCTTCAAATTCTCATCCTTATAATCTCATTAGTATTAAAGATGCCAACATGCATTACGCATGCAACTGGAGACAATGTGACAGAGAAAGTTTAGCATAAAACATGCGGCTATTTTAATGTCTTGAAATGATCAAGGAGACAAGTTTGCACACCACTGATATCTCTCCCGGCTTGGAGAGAACATGAGTCAAATGGATCTCCTGATCCAAAGCTTGCTTCTTTGCAGGATGCAAATTCACATCTGCATCAATGGGCAAGCGAATTGAATCTACTAGTTTGGATGCAATCAAACAGTGCCCACTTGGATTGTGCCCCTCAATGCCTAGTACCTGAAGAAATTCCATATTTAGAATTTCAACATATGGATCAAGTTCTTCAATCTTATTTGGTTAATCGTTTTACCTGGCCTGGGAAAAGGGAAAAGTGGCCCAGCTTATGCAAGTCTACACGAACACGTTGCCCTCCAGAATGTTCAACACTGTCGAATATGATATGAAAGAAACTTGTATTTGAAGCAACAATTCACGCCAGGGTAGGATCAGTAATTCTTTCCCAACTCATAAAAGATGTCAAACATGAAAATGGTCAGCGATTGCTTTTATCAAGATGATGCCTATCATCTGATCTTGCTCAAGTCAAATGCATCTAGAAACCAGACACATCTAGGCCCCACTTGGCGTAGACACCGACAAAGATATATCATATACCTAAGGTCTCATTGTTAAGTAGCTGAAATTTTTCATCTGTAACTATGCCCATGTGTTAGTCCAGCAGGGCAACAACTAGGTGCCTTCTGCTTCTAATTTGACGCACATGAAAAGGGGAAGTCCAGGACATTTTTACCTGCTTTGTAGCAAGACAGATTTACCATTCAAATGTACCTCGCCATCACAACAGATCATTCCAACCACAAATGCACTTCTCTGAAGCAATAAGATTTCATTAGATGCATGGATTTATAGTTTCAAATAACATACAATATTAATAGACAGAGAAACAGCCAACAAAGCAGCAATAGTGTTACCTGCGAAGCAACTGTTGGGTCCATTGGTTCCTCGTATAGCTCAGATGCAACAAGTGCAGTTGCATATTTTCTAATGCAATTTTCAAATGCATTAAACTACATAACCGAGAAATTCATTAGTAAAACACATAAATGGAAGTAAAGAATAATAATTGTGTTTTTATACGGAGTGTCAATATTCTATAACATTTTGGCCGAAGAAGAAAAAGAAATTTGGGCTTAGTTTAAGTTTTTTTTTCTTGGCCCATTAGTGTGTGTGTATATGTTTATATATATATATATATATATGGGTATGTGTGTGAAATTGAGAATGTAGTAGAAGGTCCGAGAAGGAAAAAGAAATAGAGAGGAAAAGAGAGAAAATAAAAGAGAAAAAAGAGAAGAGGAGATGAAGTAGAAGAAGAAAAAGAAAAAAAAATTAGGAAAGAGAGATAAGGAGTTAGGAGAATATTTTATTTTCCTTGTTGTGAGAAAAAATTTATTTATTTAGTGTAAAAATTGTTAGAAATTAATAGTAATAAATAGATTTTGTTATAATACTTTATAGTTAAGATTATTTATATTTTAACTTATTAGGTACTAGATCTACTGATTTTGAATTTAATAAAATAGTTTAATCTGTAAAATTTTTAAAAATTATTGAAAATTAAGTAAAAATTTATAGAATTTTCAGTAAACGTAACGATAAAAATTATAATAATTTTAGGATAAGACTAAAAATTTTATTAATTTTGAGGTTAAAATAAAAAATTTTAAAATATTAGGGTAAAATAGTAATTTTCAATAATTTTGAGTTATAAGTATAAATATTTTAAGAATATTTTTATAATTATTTATATTTTAAAAAATTTTTGTAATTTTTTATTAATAATATTTTTATTTTAGAAATTTAAAATTTTAGAATTTTTGGGTCAGATTTTAGTTATATTTTAAACTGAAACTTTATTTGTATTTTATTATAAGCAGTACAATTTACTAGTTCATTTTAGTGAATTGTGTCAATTATTGTGAAATATTAATAGGTAGTGATAGTAGGAAGAAGGGAGATCTTTAAAATTTTAGCAAGTGTATACTCTGACTTGACCAGGTGGGTATTTCACGTATAATTGAATATTTCAGTATTTTAAAAATTGAAAAATAAGGTGTTATTTAAATTTAAGAAGAAAATTATTTTTCAAAAATATACATATTGTATTATCTTATTTTATGCAAAATTTTTTATGATTTTAAAAATGCGATTATTATTGAATCATACTTCTAATATTGATACTATTGTGAGTAGTATATATAAATTATTTTATTATTGCTGTGTGTTGTTAAATTGTTAAATGGTGTACGACCTTTTTGTTAGTACTGGTGACTATGGACTCGATTTCAGTTCCACGGTAAAAACTTGTAAACTTGAAATCATGGGCAGTGGTTCCTAAGTATAGAGCTCCTAAAGTACACATGTTACACATTTTTTGGACAGCAGTTTCTAAAAATAGTGTTCCAAAACCATGCATAACACATAGTAATAACCAAAATGTATTATCGTTGAATGATCAGTTTTTATACTTATTTACAGTTATTTATAATGTAATTAATTGAAAGTATATTTATTATTATCTTAATTTACAAATCTCAGTTATATGTGTAAATACCTACTGAATTTTAGTTCACCCCATTACTTTTCAGATTCAAAAGGAACAAATTAAAATAGGTGATATGGAGTAGATGATATTTTTTTGTCTGATATATTTAGAATTAATGATTAGTTATACATATTATGTTGTTAGAATTTTATAAGAGGATGATTGTTAGTAAATAAATATTTTAAATTTTGATATAATTGATATTGTATCCCAATGATTGAAATTTTACGTGAATTATTGAGAGTGTCGTAGAGTTTAGTACCTACAGATTTTTCGTTAATATTATTAATATATATAGTAAAAATTTTAACAAAATATTTTTAATTCTCACATTTTTTTTTAATTTATTTAATTAAACTCTAATTCAATAAGTCTGATTTTGGGGCGTAATATACCCGGTCTTCAATCTTATCGTACGTGATCCTGCAGCCTGGTTCTGGTCCTGATCCATGAATTATCAAGGAATATTTCTTGCTGGTTTTAACCCTTTTAATGATGTCATCGTCAGTATTTAGCATCATCATGTTCATTACTTCCGTTCTCTGTATTGGGCAGATTATTGATGTTGAATTTTATCACAAAATTTTCTGTTCATTGCCCAAAGGGCGTCACCAGTTTTGATGATCTACCAGAAGAATAACCATTTCCATTTGTTTAATGTGCCGAATCCAGTGGCTCTGAATAGAACTTCATAGACTTGCCAATTGGAGTGGCCAAAATATCTTCTGCCATATGTTCATCTTCATCATTCAAAATTCTTTATCATTTATTTTTTTTTTTAATTTTACCAGAAACTGTAGATTGTATTAAAGATAAAGAATTGGTGCAGATATGCAATCAAAATGAACAAGCAAGCAAACAAAATGAGTAAGAAAAACTATAAAAACTGCTCACACGTCCACATCTTTACTTGAGTAGATATGCAATCCAGGTTCTTCTTTAATAACCATTTCTTTCTGCTCATTTTGCAAATGCAGCATAAAGCCATCCATTTCCACATCTTTAACCGTTGATTCATCTAATTGCCAGCCCAAAAGCCACCCATTAAACACCTACTAGAAAATTCAAAAAAAATTTTAATAACATCATCCAAAGCAAGAAAAGAAATCACAGAAAATAAAACACCATACTCAACAATCATTGTTAAATTTTAAGCTGTTGGACCCCCTATTCAGCTTAATTGAAATAAATCTATTCTTCTTTTTTCCTTCATTGAAATAAAAACAAATAAAAATTAATAATTCGCTTTAACTTCCAAATTTTAATTAATTTTAATATTAAAACTTTTAATAGGTGATATAATAGTGTAAAGTACGTATTTCGATATTTTATCTGTAAATTTAAGAAAATAAATTTTTATATTTTAATTTTTTTATACTTTAATTTTTAATTAATTTTAAAATATATAAATATTACTACAAAATTTAGTGATATTATAAAATTTAATTTGAGTTATAAGTATGATATTTTATTTATTAAATCTATTATCATTATAATTTACTTGAAAATTTGATCAGAAAATGAAATATATATTTTTGACATAATAAAGGGACGAAAATAATAGTTTTGCTGTGACTAAATATCGTCATAATTTGATCATATTAAAGTACAAATAGTACTCTGAGTTGGTTATATTAGAGCATTATTTTTACTTAGGGTTGAACAACCCTGTACGCGTGCACCAGGATCGATCCAGCCCTGGTCTCACGCGTCCGAGATTTTCTTTTTCCTCCTTTCGTTTATGCGATTTCTAGCTAATTTTGTTCACCTAAAATATTCAAAATCTTCTTATTTATTAATTTTTTTAACAATTTATATATTTAATTTATATTATTTATACATTGTAAGTATTATTTTTTATAATTATCATGTTTATAAGTATTATTAATTAACTATAAATTAACAGATGTATAAATATTTTTAAATTTATCAATAAAACAAAAATTAACCATACAAATAATATTAACCCCTTTTATTGCAGTTGTTTTTGAAATTTATTTGTCAACTCGTGCATGTGTGTCTTTAAAGATGAAAAATATAAAAAAGAAAGTAACGAGAAGTAAAAAAAAAAGTTTAATTTTAGAGTGAAATTATTAATATAATTTATTTATAAAGATAAAATTGTCAAAATTAATTATTTTAATAAAAATTTTTAAAGGTAAGTTATAAATGTAAAAAAATATTAAAATAAAATTATTTTCATAATTTTTTCATTAACTCATTGGCGCGATTGTTTTTATTACCATTATACCCTCCTCTTCCGCTGGTGTAACTTGTGCAATATAATTTATTTATTAATTTATATTCAATAAATTCTTTGACCCCAATTAAAATGACTAAATTACCCAATATTTTTAATTTTTAACCAGACAAAATATTATAAATAAAATATATGATGCATAAAAGATAGAATAAAAGAATACAGATTGCATTTGAATGAATGTTTGGAACATTGGGAGGAGCTTTGATTAGAAACAACATTACAATAATGGTGATTACAGGCTGTTAAGGTAACAGAAGATCTCCCTTCCTTCTCAATGAAAATTCCATCATTCTGATTGTTTCCCATTTGAAATGGTAACCAGCGATCTGGTGATCATCATTGTCCTAAGTTCAAGCATCCAGCAGCAGCAGCAGCTGCTCGACTTGATGGAAACAGTGAGGGATTTACGAGAAAAATTTGTAACTGTTGGCTGAAATGATGATCGACCTTAGCCCTCCAATGGGTGCCACAATCATCAGCAGAACACCAAGAACAATGCAGAACTGAGATGTTGAAGAGAAGGTCTAAATTAGTTTTGTCTATGTTCAAAACAGTATTCTTGCACTTAAGTGGGGAAGGAAAACTTACCCAGTTGGCCATCCAAGATAAGCTGAATCTCTTTGGTTTGTAGATGCAAAGCCACATGACGCATGGCAGCTGTGATTGTGAAGTGAACAACGTTAATTTGATTGTTTCTTCAGAAATTAGATAAAAAGGAAGAAATAATTTTGAGGTGGGCAGCTGCAGTTAATTTCTTACAAAGTACGTTGTTGGGGCCAAGGCAAATCCTCCGAAGAATCCAAGCAGGGAACCAAAGAATGGAATGCAGATACCAACAATCATTGTAAATGCTGAAACAATCAAAGAATGATAAGCTAGAATGAGTGAATGGATTGAAGAATACACTTTTGGAAATTAATGGTGGACAGCTTACCAACATATACAGTGCGGGTGACCAGTCGAAGCATTAAAGATGGTGCAAATTTCAACTGCTTCACCAGGAAAGTTTCAAGCATGTCAAACACTGGCATTGCAAATATCTGATAGCTTCCAATAACGTGAACAATAACAAATATGTTAGCCAATGCAATGAGCCAAGCAGGTTTCTCAAGAGTGATGAGGATGTTGTCGTCGACGCTGTTTCCGAAAATATAGTAACCAATGATAGCTACGGGGAAGTAGCAGATGGCAACAATGATGTATGCAACAACAACTCCTTTCCACATTGGACCCTTTGATGGTTTCTCTGGGGTAGAAGGAATTGTTGCTTGGATTTCCAACACCACATTGTGACCAGCATAGGCGAAAGCAACATCTCCAAGGGCAGTAAAGAAATCAAACACAATTCCACTTGACGTTTTAGATCTGTAAGAATAGTCCACATCAGGCTGAGCCCCTTTATCAAGAGGCACGACCCAAGCAATGGTTGAGTAACTGCAAACCAAATAAAACAAACAAATGAGTCCCTGGAAGCATACATATAGGTATACATACACCATACAGGAAAGCAGTAAATAATGTAATACTAATACTGTACCTCAAAGACATGACTGCGGCTGCCAGAGAGATAACGGAGATGGAGTTGAAGTTGGGGAGATGGGAGAGAATAAAATGTACAGAAGCAAATATCATGATGAAATATGAGGTTTTGATCTGTTTGCAGTCGCGGCAGAGTGTCTCATGGACTTTCTTCAACGATTTTCCTCCAGTGACCATATAGATGATATTGGTACTCACTTCCACAATAATCTGTTGGGGTACCACAATATAAAGTCCAAGCTTCTCACCAAATGCATGTTGCCCCAACTCATGGTACCTATCAAACCTCTTTCCCGGCACCATTTCGTGCATTTCAACCATTTGCCAAAGAGTGTATAACGTGATAATCCATGACAGTACTAGCACAACCATTCCAGGACCCCTGTTCAGTCATTCATTTATTCATTCAACAAAAACCAACCAAATTACAATGGAACCTTAGACAACGTGAAGCAAATTACATTACACAAACAAATATAAATAATGTATGAATATATATACCATCCAAGGCCAGACAGGGCATAAGGAAGGCTGAGGACACCGGCGCCAACCATGGCTGTGACATTGTGGAATGCCGAGTACCACCATTTTGCATTCCTGGAGGAGGTGATTGGAAGCCATTCGTCAATGGCCTTCTGCCTTGCAGCTTCTTCCTCTGACTGGTAGTTATAACCAGGTGCCATAGTGTGATCTTTGTACCAGATTCAACTATGGCAAACCAGATTATTTAGATTTATATACTTTTATATATAAACAAAGAAACAATCTTGTCTTCTTTTAAGGAGCACATATACAAGTTTATATACATATACAGATGCTCAAGAATCAGGAGATGAAGTCCAATAATAGCATGCTACTAATTAGCAAACACGTTCGTTGCAATTGGTGGCCCGGACTTTATTTTCTAATTTTATCCGATTTTTGACTCTTGGAAAACCGACCGTCAACATGACTGCTCTGTCATTTGTTCTATGACCGAAATGCCTCTCAGTTTCATGTTGCCAAAGAATTTAGGCATGATTCTTGATTCTGCGGCTTTTGACATTGCTAGATTCTGAACAAATTTCTAACATTCGATCCCATTTAAGGAAATGCATTTTAATAGGTAAGAGATTAAGTAGTTAATCAAACCTTTAATATTAGTCTTAGCTGGATTTAACCCCACAATATTAGGACCACATGGCAGGAAATGGGCCATGGATTCATTGGGTGCAAGGAGAGAACTGCTGTGGTCTCGATGTTGAGAATCTTTCTTAGCATCGTCCCTTCAAGACAATTGAGTTAAAGTGTTAGAACTTGTGTACGTATTTACCCAGGATGACAAGCATATAATTTCAAATTGATAACTTGTTTAAAGATCATCACATAATGTACAATACTTTAGGATGTGTAGTCAGATCATGCAACTGCTAAGAAATGAAAATTTCAAGCAACTAAAGAATCAGCATGCTTGAAACTTCTAACCGGCTTTGTATAGCTCATGGAATCTTCCACAGCCAGGTCTTGTGCACCGAAACAGAAATATTGGTTCATCAGCTTCTTATTGAAGGATGTCTGCTTTCGGTTCATTTGAGGAGTTCGACTGCCCAATGGTTCATCTGAGCTAGAGGGTTCTGAAATATCAACACCCTTTTGTTTTTCTATTGAAGCAGGTGAAGATATAGATGATTGTGATAAAGGACTCGACAATGATTGAGCTATATGCGACAATGGCTGAATCACACCATGCATTAGCCCTGAAGTGAATTTCTTTTTGGTGTATGGACTTGGAAAATCATTTTTTATAGAAAGAATCCTTTTGTTGTTTGGAACGGACATAGATTTCTGATACTTCTGTCTGAGTGAAACTGGATTGTTTCCCCAATTTCTATATATACTGGATGCCTCCCAAGTATCATCATCCCCTAACTCTGAGATATCAGCTTTTCTTTCTTTCCTTTTGCTCCATTGAAGAAGAAACTTGAGGCGCCTTGCAGCATAATCTACGGAACTTGACTTCTTATTATCCGGGGTGTTACTAGAGTCAAAGTCACTTTGTTCACTTGGGCAAGTACTGTATTCCACACTTGCTACATCGCAACTGGCATCAGAAACATTCTCAATACCGGTATACAAGAATATCTCTGCATCAGGGATTCTAAAAGAAGCTCCAGGACTGCCACCTATGCACTGCCCTTTCAGATGAGAAACAATGGCATTTCTTGCCACATTATCCTGAGATTTGGAGATTCCTCCAGCTGAAATCAACCGCTTGATTAAAATTTCAGAAGATGCTGATTTTGGATGTTGCTTGAGGAGATCTAAGGGGGTCATGCCATCATCATCCCGGATGTTTAAATTAATTGATGGCGCTGTCATTAGAAGTTCCACTAGATTACAATGAATGTTCTCACTTACAGCCAAGTGAAGAGCTGTTCTTCCATTATTGTTTGTGACGTTGATGATATCTTGAACGTTCACAATCTTACCACTTACCAGCTGATTCATGAGTTCAATCTGTCGATCCACTCTTCGGAAACCAGGGGACCGAAAGCCAGCCACCGCCATATGAAGAAAAGTGTCTCCAAAACTATTTGTTATAGAGATTAACGAGGGTGATTTTGCAATCAGAACTTTCACCACAGCCAAGTAACCCTTGTAAGCAGCCACATGTAATGCTGTGCTCCCTTGACTATCTGTGGAGTTGATGATGTCAAAGGATTCTACCAGATCCTTCACTACCTGTATGGACCCAATGAAAACATTGTAAATAGCAATTCTCGTGAGATCCAAAGGAGATTGCTGATTCTGAAGTCATGAACAACAAGGTGGATCTTGTTCTAACAACTAAATACGCAGGATTGTAATTATCATAACATGCTGCATTCAGATTACAGGTCTAAGAAAGAAATTCTATACGAATGGCAACATCTCAAGTAATTATCATAACTTTTTCGGCCCAAATTGAAGAAAGTGGTCATACAGAGGTCAAAAGTCTGTGCTTCACGAGACTCTATTTGAAGGCAACACACGTGATGGACATTGATTTTCAAGCTTATCATGAAATGGATTGACAAAACGGAAACAAGCTTCAGCACTTCAGGCTAAAATTTATATAACCTCTATGTTTTATTATGCACGAGCAAGGTATCATCTATCAACAGAGCAAATTCTAACACTATGGGACATACAAGTTTTACCCTACACTTCAATTGCAACAAGTTATTTTCTCAATGAATGAATCGAGTACTAATAACCAGTAATTTGAATATTCCTTTAACTTTCACAGGCTAGAGATGTTGATAATTGCAGAAGCACTCTAGAAAAAAGCAACGGTAAACAAAAGAGAAAAAAAAATTAAACAAAAGAGAAATAAAAATTACCAGCTGAGTAGCTGTTTGCCGACTATAGGAACAAATGAATAGGGCAACTATTAAATATGAAACAGACGGTCCCTTACCTCAACCTGACCTCTCCCAGAGGCTGAATGCAGAATGGTAGATCCTTGTACATCTCTATAAACTAAAACATTACCACAATCACCGAGAAGCTCCCTCAAAATCTCCAAATTCCCTCCTCGAACAGAAGCATGAATTGCTCTATTCATCATCTCCCACTTAAAAACTGAATGGTTCTCACTCAGTTTCTCTTCCAATTCTCCCCCACCGCTAAGGCAATCACTTGGAGAGATAGCACTGTCAAGAAGCAGCTTAAAAACCTCAGAATTCTTGCTCCTAGCTGCGGCATATAAAATGTCAGTGACACCATACTCTCCTTCTCCGAAAACAAGAAGAGAGTCTCTCTCTAACAATTCTTTAACAAAACTCACATCTCCTGCTGAGGCCGCAGTGTACAGAAGCCAACCACCATAGCCAGCTCTTATCAAAGAATTGTGACCTCTCTTAGTTTCACAGTCGTGGAGTAGTTTTCTTGCAACAAGGGAACGACACTTGGCAACATCATCAAAATGTTCCTCGTCGTCCCAAACAGTTTCCAGTCGGCGAATTCGGCGAAGTGAAGTGAGTTTGATGAGAAGATTCGTGTCAAGGTGGAGCAGCTCCCTTACAAGTTCATAGTGACCATTTGCGGCTGCAAAATCAATAGGTGATGCATACCACCATTGATCACCTGTGCTCTCCCAACGAAGAGGGAAGTGTGAAGGAGGCATTGCAGTATAGAAACAAGTTCAGATAATAGTTTTTTTCGGGAATTATGGGAAACCAAATTCAGATTTTATCAAGAAAACAGGGATAGTTCAAGATTTTAAGGTGGGGTTGTGAACCAGGTAGCAATAAACTTAAGAGCTGGTGAAGTGAAACTGTAAAAGCGAACAAAAGTGCTTGTGAAAAGCTATTACCACAAGGAATCACGGAATACAGGAAATAGGAAACAGAGGATTGAACTGGACACATGAAACGAGAGAAAACTACTGGGAAAAAGAGAGCTTTTATTTCACAGTTGAAACTTGACTACATGACAGAGAACCCATCAATGTTTGTTGAATGAACACCTGATACAAATGCTTAGGATAAAAAAAAAAAATGAAGCAAAGAGGAGCAGTATGGTTCACAATAAGTTAAAGTACAGCTGAGAAGCAAAACATGTGGGCTTCAAAATGGAGAAATGATGGAGCTAATCAAGAAGTGCCTACTTTAACTGTTTGCAGGCCATAACAAAGCGATAATGATCACTTGATTGTCGATTTTTGGTTTCCTTTTTTTCTCATGGTGGAGAAAAAGTAAAGCATGGCATATGTTCAGATTCCTTTGCCCGTGAAAGGCCAGTGAAGAAAGAGAGCGGTGGAGTAAGCAATTATCTAGTGCGATTATGTGAACTACAATTTTTCAGCTTCGAGGAAATCTTGATATATTCAGTTATTAATAGATATCGTCAATGAAAATGAACAGGAGACACAGTTGGGTACGCACATTGTTGACTTCATTGGATTCTTTCACAAAATCCCCTTTTGTTTATATTATTTGCATGTGGCCATATTCTTATGTTGTCGTTTTGCACCTTTGTCTGCCATTAATGCAAGTTTTTGCAAATTTTCTTCCAATTTATCGATTTTTTTTTAATTTATCTTTTTAGTCCATCACAATAATGGGTCACTAATGTTTTCTTATTTAGTTGCGAAAATGGACTTAAGCTTTTCTATATGAATTATTGATAGTCTCTGGAATAGTTAAATACGTGTACGACTAATTAATTTTTAAAATTTAATTGAAAATTAAAATTTTTAAATTTTAAATTAATTATATATTATTATTTATTTTTTAATTTAATATTTAATTTAACGTTAAAATTGGTCTAAAAACCCAAAAAGTTAGGGAGAACCTTGCATGAACCCCACCAAAATAAATATCATAGTAATGGCTATCATGCCATACCATTATTATTGGGTTATGTGCTATTATTGTTGCGGTTGAAGAACCTTGATTTCTCTCATTGTTGGCCCAAGTACTGAGTGAACGAATAGGGCGAGTAGTTAGGGGACAATCCATGATGGAGACGCCTTTCTCCATCCTTTAAGAACGAGTAGTTGGGGAACAATCCATGATGGAGACCCCTTTCTCCATCCTTTTAAGTACAAAACCATGAAAATCTGAAGTATGTGCCAAGGCCAAGCTGCTTTATGTCTAGTCTACCAAGTGTGCACTGAAGAGAAGCAGCAGCACCATACGCCAGCCACTGCCGCTATCTTGACACAAGTACCCTAAAAACATCAATGCCAATGGCTCATTCAACTGGGGCTTTGTGATAATCTTTTTACAAGTGTGGTATTTCTGCAATCTTGTTACCGGCCTCGATCATTTTCAAGCTTTGCCTCATGGCAGTTTCTGATAGTGCCATCAAAGTTTAACAGAATTGCATATGATCGGGCGTGCATTCGATTGTGTTGTACCTATTTTTTGGCACCCAGTTTTGGCTTATATATGATGAGTTCGAGAGGCAACATGTTAGATTGCGGACGGCATGAAAGCAATACTTCTGCTTTTGACTCTTTGTGTGTATGGATATCATTTTAAATGCAGAATCAAGCAGGCAAAGAGGGAAGAACCTTCATAAATGAACAAGCACAAGGGACAAGGTTGATCTGTATGTTCACTAAGCCAGAAAAATACAAAAACAAAAGACGTATGTTATACAATTAGCCATGGCACAGCAGGGGCATTTGGTAAGAGAGTTGGCCCCTCTAGCACATGCTTGTGGACTGGTTGTCGGTCTGGTGCTTGGGTCCATGTAACTTTCATACGACAGATGTATCGAACAGGCATTGGATCACGGGAAGCCTGATTCAGATTACTATTTAGCGAAGCCAGTAGATAATATCACGTGATATCGAATCAGATCAAATGTACACCTAGGAGTCAAACTGAGGAAAATCGTTGCTCCCAAATAGAACAGGGTCAGAAATTATTAGATTCTCTCAAGATGTAATTACATATGTTCAATTGATTTAAACTCATTTTTTTGTTGAAAATGATATCAACAATTAGACCCCATAAGCACTGCAAGTAAAACTCAATTGTTCCATCGTGTTAGCACAATTGATGGTAAGATTATTTAATTATTTAAAAAAATAATAAATTAATAAAATAAATAAATAATATAAATTAAAAAATAATTAAATGATAATATTTTTTAAATATTTACAAATTTATATTTATTTTAATTTTTATTAATAAAATATTTTTATTATATCATCTATGTTAATATGATAAAATTATCTTACTTAAAACTTTTTTCATTGTTTATTGTTCCTAAATCAAACTTATACAAAGAAGATGACAGTAGGTAGGGAGTTAACGGCTTAAAATTTTAGAAGCCAGTGTTCCTTTATTTGCCCTGAGCTCAATGCTTGGAGATCTAGCTACTTGCCAAATTGGTGGCACCGGTATAAATGTAGGATACCAATCATGGTAGAACTAGTATTCAGAGTAATAAAGTAATAATGCCTTTGGAAATCAGCCATTCCTCGCATTCTCAACAAGTATTCGCTCTGCGATTGCTTGCAGCAGCTCGGACCCAATTTACGGTTTGGTAAAACTGATGCATGCAATTATATACCTGTTTATGTGAAAATGGCATGTCATATTTAACGCCTGCAACATCACATCTGGGTGAAATGTCCTGACCAATCACTTCCTCAAATAGCAGGTAAGCCCGTGAATTAAGAAGAGTGTATGTTGAGATATCAAAACTCAGATGATGCTTATTAACCGTGTCTACCAACAATTGGCTCAAGCAACCATCTGTTTACCCAGTTTTAAAGCCCGATTTTAGCAATGGGTAAAATGTTTGAACATCATCAGGCTTAAAATATACCGACTTTTCCATCCCCTTGAGGACAAGAAATGCCTTCTCATGTTGAGGATGATGACAAAACGTTGTGATCATCGCGTGATAAGTAGAGGTACTTCGGGGCAACATCATTCTCTGGCATCTGCACCCGATACACATAAATGGCCTCTGGACTCCGCTAGCTCTCCCCAATGTATTATAAATCAAGCAATTATAAAAAAGCGTATGAGGTTTACATCCAATTTGTTTTCATCCTCTAAGCTATCTGTATGGCTTCCTCCTACCCGTGACATTGCCAGAAAACACGTGATATAGAGCGAGCGAGTGAGAGGAGAAATATGTTGCGATAACGATGCTGCCAAACCAAGGCTGACGAGCGCAGCAGAGACAGAGGAGAGGATTCTTCAGGGTTTTTAGCTTCTAAAAGTATTTCATTGGTTTTTGTTGCAGTTACTGCAAGTACATGGGAGAATCTGTTACTAAATGGAAAGAGAAAACGACTGCAACGGTTAGACCCATTGGCTTGCCAGGGTGGTCGTGTTTATGTTAGTTTACCCAAACATGAACTTAACGTTTTACCAAGACGGCTAATTAAATAGCTGCAGGGATCCGCAATCCTGTTTTACAATATAAAGGCCGCAAGTAGCCCGAATGCATGTGCCAAAATCTCTATGCAGAAGCTGAACAAGTCTTGGATCACCCTCACAATAATATAAAACACAATGCAGCTGCTCAAGGATTTTCCTGAAAACTTGTCAGATTATTTTGAGAGTTGAGCACCAAAAAATCACTAATGACATCCCTTATACGGTAGCTATATAATATGGTCAATTTGATCGCTTTCACATGACAATCGCCAACTACGAAAAGAACAGAAGGAACAATCTAACAATATTGAGGAGAAACATAGAGAAGAAATGATAAGATAGTAACTGAAGAACCAACCATGCTCATACAAAACAAATAACTGAGTTAATTGTTCAAATCATCCCCAAAATGGGACCGTTTAGCAATACCGCTGCTTGTTTATTATTTTAGACATCCCAAACATAGAGACCCAACTGAAACATGAAAACTAAAAATGGGCCTTGCATCATCAAGAAGTTCAGCTTTAAGCTCGAGTCTTTGCCATATGTACGATCAAGTCAATCACACGTGAACTACAAAACCAAACCAAAACAACATGTGTTCAAGGGAGTGATAAGTTATTATTGCGGATGATAGCTAGGATTGGACAAAAAAGTACAACGTTAACAAGAGAAGATTTCTATTACCTGTAACCCCATTCATTGTCATACCAAGATACAAGTTTCACAAATTTCTTACTCAATGCAATACCAGCCTTGGCATCAAAAATGCTTGACCTGCAAATAGTTCGCCACAAGATATGGATTACAGTCACAAATTATAAGTACATGTTTGACAATTAAAACCAGAGGTCGCAAAAATGAGGCCCGCGGGCCTGCAAGCCGGGCCTGTCTCATTGACAAAAGACAAATTTGAGCCCTAATAGACTGTACCAAACTGGCTCTATTTAACTTAAACATTAATATTTAATTAATAAATATAAGTAGAATTCATAGACCGGACCACGAAGGAGTTCTATTTTCCAATCTGCGTTGGACCCGAACCCAGTTAGACTTTCACTGATTAGGGGCCGGCCATTTATTTGCCACCTTTAATTAAAATTAAAAATTATTTTAAAAGCAAGAAATGGACAAATAAAATCTTTACTTCACCTGCTGTCACCGACAAAATCTGTGGACACAACATCTTCTTCAGTGTAACCCAAAATACCCTTCAGTTTGCCTTCAGACTCCTCCCTGAGAACCAAGTACAGTTGTAAAACCAACAAAAAAAAAACAAAACCCACACTCCTACACACTAGTAGGTGTGGCAAAAAACGCAATTAAAACAACCGGTCCAATGCTTACTTGACAGCAGCTTTGATGTCATCATAAGTTGCCTCCCTCTCAAGTCTAACAGTGAGGTCCACAACTGAGACATCAACAGTAGGAACTCGGAAAGACATTCCAGTCAATTTACCATTAACAGAGGGCAAAACTTTTCCAACAGCCTGTGTGATTACAAAGGCACACCCAAAATATTAAAATCACAAATCATGTGTGCTCCCTAAAGCATCAGAACTTCTTCGCATAGGTCAAATCACCCAACCAATTGTACAGACCTTGGCAGCTCCAGTGCTGCTGGGAATGATGTTGAAGGAGGCGGCTCTGCCACCCCTCCAGTCCTTCATTGATGGTCCATCAACGGTCTTCTGTGAGGCTGAATTAAAAAAAAAAAAAGCGCGGTCAGTAACTAATTTTCAGCTATTACCCCAGATAATTAAAATGAATAGTAATGCAAAATCAACTGCTTACCAGTGGTGGAGTGGACGGTGGTCATAAGACCCTCAACAATGCCGAACCTATCATGAATAACCTGCAAAAAGTTGAACGATAAAAACAATGGGAACAAGATTATTCATGGCATTGAACTCTGTTGGCAAATGCAATAAAATAACAACATAATATCTCAAAAACCTTGGCAAGTGGAGCGAGGCAGTTGGTAGTGCAGCTAGCATTGGAAACAATGTCAAGTTCCGGTTTGTATTCATGCTCATTGACACCAACAACGAACATGGGAGCATCCTTGCTAGGAGCAGAAATAACAACCTTCTTGGCACCACCCTGGGCAACAGAATCAAAGTCAATGCCTACCATAAGAAAGAAATATCACTATTGTCACCACTACACAAATCAATATCGAAAGCTTATCAGTCTGTCATATTATATGATCTATGTCCTATTATATCATCTATTCTGTTGAACAAATTAACTAATATCAACTAAAATTATATGCATTAAACAGAAACGGGTAATCTGCTCAAAAAACTGATCTAAACACAGATCCATATTTACAAGAAACAGACAAAAGTAAATCATCATAATTACTATCTCTTTACCTCTATAATATAAACTGTTTATAGACAATCAAGAAATTTGACCATGTTATCAATCTTCTTTATTTTATCACTATCAACGCTTTATTACTAGAGATAATTTATTCTCTTGCAAAACAATAGCGAGTACAAACAACAGTAGCCATAGAATTTTAAGGATCTAGCAAAACAAACCTTCAAGTGGGCAGCAGCCTTTTCTTTGTCGGTGAACACTCCAGTTGATTCGACAACGTACTCGGCTCCAGTCTGGGCCCATGGAATCTCTTCTGGGTTCCTATAAATCACATAAATGAATATTCATGTGTAACGACCGTTTGATATAGGATCTCAGTATAATTCCTAGTTTTTGAAAATCAAGAAGACAAAAAATGAACAGACGCGCATTCAGCTAAAGTGTTTCCACATGCATCAGAAAATATTAATCTGTTTAATCTTCCATCTAAAACCCTGCGCATGAATTCATGAACTCAAAGCAGCTATATACCTGACTCCAAAAACAGCAACTGGTTTCTCACCAAAGAGGAGGGTTTTCTCGTCCTTGACCTTCACCTCATGGTGTTTCCACTGACCGTGCACACTATCGTACTTGAACATGTATGTCTGCACAGTCATTTCAAAAAATTGAGTAGTTAGTACCATTATCATCAGATTTGCAGTTAAGTTCTCAAATCACAGTTGCCAAAAATCTTGATCAACTCACCATGTAATCAGTCGAGATAAAGGGATCGTTGACGGCAACGAGCTCCACGTCATCTCTCTGGAGAGCAACTCTAGCAACCAAGCGACCAATCCTTCCGAAACCTAACACATTTTCGTTGATTTAATCAAATCTAGTCTTAAAATCAAAACTTTTAACTATTTCGGTTATTCAAATCAAAAGTCGAATGTTTACCGTTGATTCCGATCTTAATCTTCTTATCTCCGGCTGTTCGAACCAATCAAACGAAACACAAATTCATAAGAATCCAGAGGGAAGTTATAAAAAAAAAAAAAAAAAAAAAAAGGTAGCACAGACGAAACGGAGATCAAAATGAAGCAATGCATTACCCATTTGATAATATCGAAAATGAAATTGCAGTGAAGAGAGGTTTAAGACAGCGATTTAGGGTAAAATATGCGTTGGTTGATGGTTAATTACGGGGTTATTTAAAAGGGCGGAGTGTGGTGGGGGCCAAGTAACAGGTTTTCTTGGACAAACAGAAAGTCAGAACTTAGAACTCGGGCCGCTGATTTTTCAGCCGCTGGTTTAGTTATGAACAAATCGAGGTCACGGGATGACGCGGCGTCTGAAGTTCACGTGACACATTTTAGGGAGGAGGTGCTCGGTACAGGCGTAAAAAGAGAGCGGGGATCATGATTTGGTTTCGTCCGGGAATATTCGAGATCGTAGAGGATGATCCAGTGGGCTGGCTCCACCGTGGGCCCAAGGTTCTTTTGCCTTGTTATAATTGAGTTTGGGTTGGACGGTCTAATATTAGAAGTCAAAGGGAGAAAAGTAAAACTATCTGCCAATCAGAAGTTAGCAACAGAGGAAAGAAGTTGTGGTGAGATTGGATTTGTGCAGCAACAAATCAAAGCTTTGAAATTTTAAAATTATTTTTAAACGAATTATTCACGTGTTCTAGAAATAGAAGAAGGTTCCACGTTGTCATATTCAAACCTCGTGTGAACAGTTTTTTAAATAATAATAATAATAATAGTATTAATTAAAATAATTTAAAATGTAAAAGTAGGTAATAAACATAGGAGGCATGTAGCATGATATCATGTCCCCGACGCTGTCGGGCGGGAGAGTTGAAGAAGTAAGGGAAACAAATGAATAAGAATAAGAGGGTCAAATAATTTTATATTAAATAAATAAATAATAATGAATTATAATTACGCGTGGCGTGGCATGGCATGGCATGCAGTGCAACGTGGAGTCACGCATAGCAGGTGAGCTTGGTTGGATAATAGTCACTTGTCATGCCTACGATTGATTGTATAAAATCACGCCCCAACATACTCCAATTTCCTTAATTGCATACACCAAATGATGGATTACATACATGATGAATAAAAAAGCAGGGTTGATAATACATATGCTTGCGAAAGCAGGATAAAGGATTTTTTAATTTTATATAATTATTTATATTAAATTTTTAATAATTAAATTAATATATTTTTAATAATTAAATTAAATTAAATTTATAAAATTAATATATATTTTAATTATTTAATTAAGTTAATTTAATAGTATATGTGCCAGTATGTATACAGACGCATGTATACACACACATATATGTTAGGATCAAAAATATTTATTTTTTATATAAATTTTTAATTATTAAATTAAAATAATTTTAATAATTAAGATTAAATTTAATGTTTATATTAATTATAATATATTATTACACATATTAAATTTAATTTTAATAATTAATATTTTATTAATTTAATAATTAAAAAAATTAATATAAAAATTATATAAAATTAAAAGGTTTCGGTTTTTGTCATATACATTAAGGATTGTAAATTTTGAATGAGCTATTAAAGTGTGATTTATTAAATTTAATATTGAATTAAAAAAATAAATAATAGTAAATAATTGATAGTAAATTTAAAGTCCGAATTTTAGGTGAATTTGGGGTTGAGTCAAAACCTGTGTTGATTGTCCAGAGGGCTATCAACTGTATCATTTGTACTCAATTGTCAACTTAATTTAGCCATGTAGTTTGTCGGTCTAGATCAAAGCAACCAACAGCAACAGCAAAAGCTACACATGCCTGAGGCTGAATGGTCAGCAATCCTGTCATTCATCCAGTAACTGCTGCTAATATTCTTCAGCCAATACCAGAGTTCGCTGTTCTGGTAAAGCTGAGCTGCAGAACCTCTCATGGTTCTTGACACCTGCAACATCGCAAGTAATGGTTATGTTATCAAAATAGTCTACATTTAAATGACCCTTCATCGTCTTACTAACGAACTGTGACAGACTGTGCTTTCACACTCCTCCTGTCCTCCATATTATCTGTTAGAGTAATAACCAACCAATACAATGCATTTACCCATTCATAACATCAAAAATGAGAAGCTGGGAAGAGTAGAGAGGGTTAAGACTGCGATTTGGTGTCCATCGTGAGGAGGTGAGGATTGATGTTTAGTTATGAATTAACCCAGTTCACGGGATGATGTCGGTAGCTGTGATATTCGAGTTTAAGGCCTTAGGGCTCAACTATGGGTGTCCAAGGCTCAACAATAGTTATTGGTCTTGTACTATAGGTGTGTCCTCTTTTGGCTGCCATGGCTGTAGCTGTTGGCTTTGCGGCACTTAGCCTGTGAGAAACATCTGCATCAACCCTGAAGTCAGGTTAAATAGTACAACTACTACAACATTTCATATCTGTAATTTAACCAAATCCTTGTACATTAACGACATACTATGAATATGATCAGGGCATTGAAAGAGGAGAGAGCTGCAGGAGTCACAGGTGAACTTTGAAGAGGGTTAGAAATACAAAGAACATGAGCTCAGAAAGTTGTCTCCCTGAGAACTCCTCAACAACTTCTTCTCCAAGCCCATGTGAGTCATAATCAAATATAGCTTCAGTTGAGACTTTGGAATTTTCTTGGACTGAACAAAATAGGACAAATTTTTTTTTTCCAAGAAATATGTATCAGAGACTTGCCAGGCAGCCAAGCTGTTGTTGCACGATACACCTCAAAGTTTTAAATAATTTACTAAGTCTCTCATTGCTCATGTAGTAAATGAATCCTTATAAAATTGTTCTAATATGTGATTTGATATATCAGCAATACTGTCTGGCTTTGGTTCAAACAATGCATCTGTGAAATTACTGCAACCAACTCTCTTATTAAAAGATTTCAGCAGTTGGAGAATTTGTGTGCTGAAATCTATCGATCCAAAAATAACATTATTTATCCGCTTAAAAGCCAGCATTGCTCTTGACGGCAACTTGAGTTTCACCGCAATCTGCACGAGAAGAGTTCTTTGAGGATTTGGTGCTCATAATGTTTAAAAATGTACTTTGACCAGTGACATATTTGCTTTAGAATCTAGTGTTAATATGTTTGCCGTCATGAATCTTGTATTGTGTCGGCTGTTAGCAGTTTCTGTTACTTGAATTGGATCTACTGCGAGGGTTGCTGTCATTTCAGTCACTCTTATTGTGCTCCCTAGGCATTGACAAATTTCAGAATTGCTTCCTGCATTCCCTTTCCGCACTCAATACAGATCCCTGTTGCGGTTACTCTTGGATGATCTCCTCAAGAATTCTGCCACTAACTTTGAGAACGAAGAAGAATTATTCTCAAGTAATTTCCCTGGGGAATCGTACTCTACAACTTTGCCTGCATTAATCAAAATAATTATTGATATCATGACGAAACTTTAATGAGGCATCATGAAATATGACACTTCAGCTTACCTTCATCAAGAACAAGAACCAAGTCATTGTCAATAACAGTGGGTATTCGATGTGCCACAGTGATGACTGTGCATCTGCTTGTTTCGTTTCTTATTGTCTGTTGTATCACATTGTCTGTTGCCGTATCAATAGAAGCTGTGGCCTCGTCCAAAACTAAGATTCTCCTCTTCTTCAAGAGCACCCTAGCCAGGCATACAAGTTGCCTCTGTCCTACACTCCAGTTTTCTCCATCTTCAGCCACTGCACCAATTCCAACATTCAGTTATCAATAAATTATCCAGAATTAAAATAGAAAACCTTATCTAGAGAAGTAAAACTCACCTGGTGCATCAAGAAGTCTTTGGTCCTGCCTTATTATCTCTGCCAGATGACACTTATTGACGACCTGTGTAACATTATTTTTTGGTGAAATTGTATATTCATAAGAGTAATTTCAAAGAAATAGAGTTTGAATCTTACCTCCCAGATTTCTTGATCAGAATGCTGTTCCAGAGGATCCAGATTGGTCCTTACAGTCCCCTGAAACAACATTGGGTCTTGTGGAATTATACTCAACCTTGATCTCAAGTCCTGCAAACCTATCTTCGAAATATCTACACCATCAATCAGAATTCGTCCTCCTGAAGGCTCCACCACCCTGAAAAGAGCTTGAATTAGAGTGGACTTCCCACTCCCAGTTCTGCCCACAACTCCAATTTTCTTTTCTCCGGGGAAGGTGCAAGTTATTCCTTTCAGAACCATAGGGAGGGTAGGATTATACTGGACATGAAGGTGTCGAAGTTCAATTTTTCCGTTGGTTGGCCATTCAGGAGATGGCCTATTATTATTAATCACCAGGGGAGCTTCACTTGGTATAACTGTGAATTGAAGAATTCTCTCGACTGATATCATTTTGTTCTCAACATTGCATAGGTTCCATATCACCCAAGCCTGAAGTACATTTAGGTTCAAACCATAGGTGGCTGCCAGTCCTGCCAAGCCTGACAGCAGATCAAGCAGAAGATCAGTTGAAATTGATAACTAAAAGTTCAAATGGAAAAATGTCATTCTGAAATTGAGGTAATAACCATGAATTTCTTCATTAAGTGGTTTCTTATTTCGTCCTAGCTATTGGACTAACAGAAATGATGCAGAGGAGCTTACTGGGATCAATGGCTGACCTAGGCAAGGTCACCAAGATAATCAGAACAAGGAAGAAAACAGAGTTGAAGAGAAAGTTTATTCGCAGACATAGCCATTCCATTGTCCCACAGTTGTGGAAGGCAACGCGAGAATAATCATCAATAAAGCTAAGACTCCTCATCAAGAAGCGATCTTCCTGATTGAAACAACGAATTGTCGCTGCCCCTGTGATTGATTCTGAAAAATGATGTAAGATTGGAGCCTTTCGAGTTCCAACCATCCTTGCTAGTTCTCTAGCAGTGGTAATATAATAAACCTGCAAATCATAATGAAGCCATGGACTATTCAACACCTCAATATTTGTATATAATATGAAACATAGAAAAAGAAACAATGTAAATTAAAAAAAAAAAAAGAATCACTGTGAGCACACATGTTGATTGTGGTCCTTTAGATGTGATCTATTGTCACCGTATACAAGCAACGAACATGAAGTGCTGTGTTATGAATTTTTTCTCCCAAATGGACAGAAAACAATGATATAGGAAATAGATTTCTGTCTTGCCTGATACCATATGGAGATTCCTAGGACAGCAATGAAAAGAGGGAGGACCTGCCAAGCAACCTGGGACATAAGGATGATTATGCTTAGTAGCTGAATTAGTGCAAATGCCAGTCCAGCTAATCTGTAGGGAATGTCTGTGTCCACTGTGCTTTGATCTGTGGAAGACTGTAATGACAAATGTAAATGGAAGATTAATCTCTGGTGATATGCACAACAAATAAGAATAGGAAACACAGTTAGACTTGGTAATGATTAACAAAACTGACCCTGTTGAGGATTCTACTTGAAGGGGTGGAGTCAAAGAATGAAATGGGTGCTCGGAAAACTGAAGTAATCATGTCATGGAAGAGACGCTGAGCTGTCTTAATTGCAATGGTTGCCATCAAAACTGCCCTTCCCAATATAAAGACAGAACTCCCCCCTGACAACAAGATAAATACTCCTATCAACTGCTCTCCACTGACATTGCACTTCTCATCTGTTGCCCAAGCAATCCAGTAGTTGCTGGCCATCTGCAGTCCCTGGAAAAGAACTTGACTGAGAAGGATAACCGGAACAAGAGCCCCTTTATAGACCAAGGTAATAAAGGTCGAGTAAACAGTCCATTTGACTCGACCAGTTTCTGTATCTTCTTCTTGACTTCTCTCTGAGTACTCGCCATAGCTGATGGGCCTGGCAAATCTCTCTTCTGTGACTTCAATTTGACTTATCTGACACGGTACCCTGGCTAAGGATTTATCTTCTTGAGGAGGATTCACTTGGTCTAATGATTTTCTATGGGCATTCATTTGTCTAACAAGTTCACTGTCAGGGTCAGCAATCAAATCTTCATATTTTCCCGATTGCACAATTTTTCCATCCTTCAAAACCTGTAAAAAAAAAGGCATTTGAGTAAGAAATAAATGGCTTGGATAAACATTCCAAAGAGATACAGCGTAGAATTCTAGTTACTTACCAAAACAAGGTCCGCAGCATCTAAAAATTCCAATTGATGAGTAGCATAAAACACAGTCTTCTGAGACAATAGCCCCATGAGACATTGCTGCAAAAAATTCCAAATTTAAGGAAATTTATCAAAAAAGTAACAAAAGAAAGTTCAAAAGTGATGAATGAAAAAAAGAAGCTGCAGAAACAACAAAAATGTTAGTCTTGCCTTGAACAGATGTGTTCCAGTATGTGCATCAACAGCACTAAAAGGGTCATCCAGGATGTAAACATCTGAATCGCTATAAACAGCTCGTGCCAGCTGAATCCTTTGCTTTTGTCCTCCACTTAGGTTCATCCCTCTTTCTCCGACCACACTCAAATCTCCATCAACCCACATCCCAATATCTTGGTTCAGGGCACATCCATCTAAAACCCCTTCATAAATAGACTTATTCATATCCTTGCCAAACAACACATTCTCTCTAATGGTCCCTGTTTGAATCCAAGCGCTCTGGGGAACATAGGCCTTTGTTCCATAAACCTTAACTCCAGCCCCTGCAATCCTGGGAATCTCGCCAAGTATACTGCAAAGTAGGCTTGATTTGCCCGATCCCACTGATCCGCAAACTGCAACCTTGTAACCTTTCATTATTTTCATCTTCTCTGTGAATTTGATTGTTGACTTCTTCAAGTTTTGATCACTTGTATTCCAGGCATATTCTCCGGCTTCAATCTCAATCGCAACATCAGATGCCTTTGATGTACGTGCTGCTATTACCTTCTTTTGATTTTCTTCTCTGATGAACTCTTGGATACGATCAAGTGAAACTTTTGCCTGAGCGATCATGGAAATGAGCTCTGGCAAATTGTATATAGGTTCCTGAAGAATTCGAAATGTAGCCAAAGCAGAGAGGACAGTACCCGATGTTAATGGTGTTTTCAATAAGATGCAAACCCCAAAAGTAATGACTGAAACTAAGGTTGGTGAAGCCCAAAAGAGAAATGCAACTGCTGAGCATGTATACAGGTATTTCTTCAGTGAGTCTCTCTCAATTTCTCTAAGTTGGAGAAGCTTATTCAAAAATTTCTGTTCCCAAGAAAGCAACTTTAGAACTCTCATGCTCTTTAGAGTCTCTGAGGTTGCTTTAATTCTTGAGTCCTTAGCCTTCATGATCTCAGAGTGAAACCTTTTCTGCCTATTTGCCAATGGTGTGCTGCACACCATCACCAAAATTGTTGAAAAGAGAGCAGCAAAGGCTGGAGCAGCGCCCAGATTCCTATACAGGATAACTAGAGCCAAAAAGACCTGGACTGGTAGCAACCAAATTCCATGAATGTACCAGCAAAAATCTCCAATCCTCTCAACATCCACATTGATCATATTTATGATTATACCATTACTGGGACCAGCAAACTTGATTGATAAAGATTTCTTGTAAATCAACACTGTGAGAGCTGACCTTACTCGTATGCCAATTCGATGAGCGCCAAAATACCATTGACGTTGAGTTAGAGACTCCACTGTCTTCGCAATGAAGAAGATGGACGCCAGAATTAATCCATACGCATAACTTGAATCATCATGCTTTTCAGATAAGAAGTTCACAAAGTTTGTGATCAAAAGAGGACCAATATAGGAGGCAATTGTATTAATTCCTACAAAACCATCAACATAGAACATAAAAAATTTGTTGTAAAATCTGCAAAGTTGACACAAAACCAGAGATATATATGTACCTGCAAAAACTGCATTCACAGCCAGAGATTTCCTTGTAGCATAAAATATGACTTTAGGCAATGACGATGCTTCCGTTTTCTGTTTTCGAAGCGACTCTTCCAGCAATGATGAAGCATCATTTGCCGTTTCAGACTGAGGGATAGAAGGAATATGAGGCAATTCGAGTTTTTGGATCCGACCCCTTTGGAAAAGCGGGTTTAGCCACCGAAATGTGAGTTTGCTCCAAAATCCAGCATTTGTGTAAGTAGTTGCGTTTTTAGAAGAATTCTCGCGCTCTTTCCGAAGTAATGGATGTTCGAGGTCATTAGGATTCCTAGCACAACTTACAGTAAGGGCATTGAAACAAAGCGGCATCAAGAAAGGCAAGGAAACAAAATCCACAGCCTTGGCTTCTGGCAGAAGATGAGGCAATTCTATGGATCTCAAATGGGTTATAAGGTAAACAGAAACAGAAAGCAAATCAATGATCAAAGAAACGAGCCACCAGAGAATGAGAACTAAAGGCCACCTTCTACGCTGTCTAAGAGTTCTGAAATTTTTTGAACAGAACGCAACTACAGTTGCTAGAGCCCATGTCATAACCAAGATGACAGATTTCAAAGAAATACGCCCACGACTCCAACACTCATAAATACCAAAACCCAGATATGAAATACAAATTAAAACATTACAAAGAACAAAGAAACTAAAATCCTTGACTTCTCCAACAACTCGACATCTCATTCGTCTATCACCATTATCTCCCCTACGTTTAAGGATTTCTATCAAAAGCCATGTCAAAAACCCAACGAAAAACGCTACATTGACAAAGTCCAAGTACGTCTCCATTGAAGGTAACTCAAAATTCCGAAAATTTCCCTTATCTATATAGAATCAACTCAACTACCCAGTACGCTAAGAAACAAAACAGAGAAGAGCAACCATTCTAACAAGACCTGCAAAGAGAAAATGAAAAAAGAAATCCAAACT
Organism: Swietenia macrophylla; assembly: GCA_032401905.1. Lineage (NCBI taxonomy): Eukaryota > Viridiplantae > Streptophyta > Magnoliopsida > Sapindales > Meliaceae > Swietenia > Swietenia macrophylla. Next base: position 2,668,624 of record CP135584.1, on the reverse strand, counting down.
TTAAAAACAAATGACAACCCAATTCAGATAAGAAGATAAAGAATCGAAAAAGAAAGTACAGACAATTACGATAAAGGGACGAAAATTTAACATTAAAAAAAGATAAACCAGTAAAAAACTATGAAGGAGGACGCACGTGGTTTGGTTAACGGAAGATTAAGTGGGTTACACATTGCAGACGAAGTTGTGGTGGGACAAATGGAACTGCAAGCATAAATAAATACAGAGGAAACAATCGCATCTTCGTATCTCTGTTGGCCCAAGACCTCTCTCTGTCTCTAACCTCCATCGCTTTCAATAACCAGGTCTAAATTCCATATGGAATCATGTCTCAACTGTTATATTATTTTTATTTATGGGACCGGAATCTTAACAGCCTCTGTGTATTTATTTTCTCAGCCCCTTCTTCAATGATGAGGCCATGCCAAGAACATATGTCTGAATTTTTTTTTTTTTATTTATTTCCTGAATTTCATGACATCTTTTGTTTATCAATTAAAAAGAAATCAAAGAGCACTAGGTACGATATTCTTAATACGGCAATATAAAATCATTCAATTACTAAAAATTAATGATAAATTAAAATATAAAAATTTAATTATTGAGTTGACCATGTTTGACTATTTGACTCAGCAAAACAAGACATGCCAATGCTATGACGAAATCAGTCCTCCTCCTGTACTTCGCATGATATTAACATTGCTTGATTTAATCTAATCAGTAATTTAAACCAATGAGTCTTACCAACTTCATTCATCCAGTAATGAGGGGGAATCCGTTGAAATCAAGAATGCACGTGGCGGTACGTGGATGGTACCAGCAAACGCATTGTAGAGATAAGCACAGCTCGTGCTCCATATTATGTGTAATCATATAAAGCGTTTTTCACACTGACACGTCACATCCAGCTGTCATTCAATACTTGCCGCACCCTTTCCACGTTTTTGAGGCCTACAGAGTTTAATTTAAGAAAAGGTTTTTGGAGGATCCTTTAAAAATTATTTATTAATAATAAATAAATAAATTATTAATAAATTTTATAAAAAATTTTTATTATATTAATTAAAATAAAATTTATTTTTAATTTTTTATTTATTATTAATAAATAATTTTTTTAATTATATAATTTTATTATAATATCTATATTAATATAATAAAATTATTTTATTTATAATTTTTAATTAAATAAAAATTAATTAATTATTAATTATTTTTATTATTATAATACCAATCTAGAAAACTGTCTTATAAATACCTACATTAAATAAAAATTAATGTAGTTAATAACTACACGTCAAATGAAACAAATAACTACCCATAAATTGTAAAAATCACTTGTTATCTCGTAAAGTCACCCGCTGATGATAAAGTAATCATTCATCAAAAGGGTATGGAAGGATACATTCAATCAAAAGAAAGGGATACTTCTAAATTAGCAATAAATTTTTATGCTTAACAAATTTTTTATTTTTTAAATATTCTTTTTAACTTTAGTATTAAAAAATTATCGTTGAACACACTAATACTCTGGATTTATTTTATTTTGTAAAATAAATTGAAATATCTAATATTTAAAAAGGTAAATTATGGAGGTTAAAAATTAAAGATCGAGAAATTAAAAATATATTCATTATTAATATACGAATACACACATGTTAGTTAATAATTGCATGCTAAGTAGGATAGATAACCCATCCATTATCAAAAATAACTACCCATAGACTGTAGATCCACTTATTATCTTAGAAAATCATCCATTAATAGAGTAAAAAAAAAAAAATACATTCATTTCAAAGTGAGTGATACTACTAAATTGGTAACATATTTTTATTTTTCAAATATTCTCTCTAACTTAAGTATTAAAAAGTTATCGCTGAACATGTCAACACTTTTGATTTATTTTATTTTATAAAAAAGATTGAAATATCTAACATCTAAAAAGGTAAATTATGGAGATCAAAAATTGAAAATCTGAGAAGATAAAAATGTGACAATTACTAGTATACAAATGCACAAATGTTAGCTAGTAATTACATGCCAAATGGGACAAATACCACCTATTATTTGGAATAACAACCTATAAATTATAGAAACTATCCATTATCTCAGAGAACTACCCACTAATAAGGTAATAATCCATTCCAAGCCTTTAAAAAGACATATTCATTTCAAAGAGAGGGATACTACTAAATTAGTAATATATTTTTATACTTAAAATATTTTTATTTTTTAAATACTTTCTCTAACTTAAGTATCAGAAAGTTATCGTTGGACATACCAACACTCTTAATTTATTTTATTTTGTAAAAAAGAGTAAAATATCTAACATTTGAAAAGGTTAATTATGGAGGTCAAAAACTGAAGACTAAGAAGGTAAAAATTTAATGATTACTCATACACGAATGCACATATATTAGATAATAACTACATGTCCAATGGAACAAACAGCCACCCATTATCTAGAATAACCACTTATAAATTGTAGAACCATTATTATCCAAACACCCAATAATAAGGTTGTCATCCATTCAAAACCTATAAAAAGATACATTCACTTCAAAGAGATAGATACTGTTAAATTGATAGCATATTTTTATATATAAAATATTTTTATTCTTCGAACATGTTATCTAATTTAAGTATTGAAAAGTTATCACTTGATATATTGATATTCTTAATTTATTTTATTTCACAAAAAAATATAAAAATTAACATATGAAAAGGTGAATTATGGAGGTCAATAATTAAAGATTGAAAAAGTATAAATTTATTGATTACAAGTATACAAATGCATATATGTTAGCTAATAATCACATGCCAAGTGGGACAAATAACAACCCATTATCCAAAATAACTACTCATAAATTGTAGATAACACCCATTATCTTAGAAAATTATCCACTAATAAGATAGTCATCCCTTTAAAATCTGTACAAAGACACATTTCCTTCCAAAAGAGGGATACTGCTAAATTGGTAACACCAACACTGATTTATTTTATTTTATAAAAAAGATTAAAATATTTAATATTTAAAAAGGTGAATTGTAAAGGTCAAAAATTAAAGACTATAAAGATAAAAATCTAATAATTATTGGTACACAAATACACACATGATAGCTAATAACTACATGCTAAGTGAGATAGATAACCACTCATTATCTAAAATAATCACCCATAAATTGTAGAAACTACTGCTATTTTAAAAAATCATCCACTAATAAGATAATCATTCCTTTAAAATATGTAAAAAAAATACATTCACTTCAAAAACAAAAATAGTGCTAAATTGATAATATATTTTTATACTTCTAACTTTTTTTATTTCTCTACTTTGAGTATCAAAAAATTATTATTGGAAACACTGACATTTTTGATTTATTTTATTTTACAAAAAAGATTGAGATATCTAACATATAAAAAGATGAATTGTAAAGGTCGAAAATTAAAGGCCGAGAAGATAGAAATCTGTTGATTACTTAGGGCCAAAAATTCAGCAACAATAAGATTTTAACTTATTCATATTAAGTAGGAAAAATTAAGAGAAGATTATAAATCTCAGTGTGTTATCCCTCTGTCATTCAACTTTTTTGTTTGGGGTAGTATATAAGATTCCACTCAAATAAAACACTAAATAATTGAAAGCACGAAACATACCATATGGGATATGAAATGAGAATTTTTCCAGTACAACATTCGTGGCTTTTGAAAATGGAAAGCCAATTTCATTAGCTTTCAAATTCAATCACCACCATCATGGCCTTTTTCACCTTCAAGACAACAATCAAGGCAATTATTTGGGTTTGGTATAAAACGTTTAACAAAATGAGGAAATGAATGGAGCCATTATGTGGTAATGTTTTTCCTTTCAGACTATTAGAGATTCAAACTGTGGAGAGGAGAGGAGAGAAAAGGTCATTTCCCATTTCCCATTTTTCTAACCTTTGGTTTTTTTCATGCGCATGCATGTCCACGCCTTTTTCTTTCTTGATTTGACAATTCTCAATAGATTCACTCAACAATTTTACTTTAACTTTAGGCAAAGGTACAAAAATAAAAAAAGTTAAAGATGGCCCGGATGTGCACAGTTCCATATCCAGATGTTCCCACTAATATGGAATCCTGAAATGTGGAGGTGAAGTTGAGGTGTCTTCATCGAAATCATTCGTGATTCTTTCAAATTTGTTACCATCTTTTTTCATTTGTCGTGGAGAGAGGCATTATTATTTTTTTCAAGTTGATGGCCTGCACCTGCACAGTTCAATTTGATTTTAAGTCAAATTTCAAATCAAATTGAAATTATTAGTTTTGATTTTATTCAATCAAACCGAATCAATAAGAACAAGTGGACCAACAAATGTCACAATTCCATTAGATTTGATTTGAACTCAAAAAAAAAAAAAAAAAAAAGGAGAATTGGTTTAATCGTTTTTGGTTCTGTCCACCCTAGATGTGATTTGCAAATTTCTGTTTGTTCCTGACAGTATTGGAGTTAATACTGGGCTCATTAGATGGGGCTCATTTTTCTTTCACCTTCTGGCCCAACAATGTCACTTGGTGGGTTTAAAGAAATTGGTAAGCCCCTTGCACCAAAAACAAGCAAATACAGATGAATTCCTGGGCATGGAAAAGGCATTGCATTCATCAAACTTGCTGCAAATTTAAAGCTTCTCCTTAATTTCTTCCGTCAGTGAATGGAAAGATTCACAATAGACTTTGGAAATCAAGGAGAAAACAGAAAAGTTCATTGTATATTCTTTCTTACCACACTCTACTGCTCGTCCCATTCATCATTCTTGTACGATACAAGAGTTTCAACCTTGTGTATCTGCAACCCAAGACGGGGCAGATTTAATTTGATAATTAATTGCATTCAACCCAAGTTTCTTGTTTGAATCCAGTCAGAAACTCACAGACTTACCTTGGTATCAAAAGAATGCAATTTCACCATTTGCGGATTCGCTATCAGCTTAGGGTCACTCTCAATCCAAGTGAATGGTACCGCAACATCTTTTTCTGTGTATGCTAACACATCAAACACACCTAGTAGAAGCAACAAAACACACAAGAAAAAATCAACCATTAAGACCAAAATATCAAAGCAAGATACACTTTTGTCTCATGATAAACACACATGCTGATTGGTACAAATAATGTTGCTTACAAGGCTCATCCAGGCAAGGCAAATAAGTAATGCTAGAAGCAATCTGTCTCATGATTGCTTGTATCTCTCTCATGATTTCTTTGTCACTCTTTTCCCTTGACACACTGAATCACATGATATCACAGACGCGGATTCAAAATGCTACTAAGTAATTTTAAGCACGAAGAGAACAGGTTAAAAGTAGTTAAGACTAAGAGTAAATAAATTTACCCTTTCTCAACGACTTCGCTATCAGTCTGAATGCTGAAGTTCCACCTCTCTAAAACCTCATTGCTGACCTTGCTCATTATCACCAAAACAACCCTCTGTAACTGCCCGGCTTCCAGCCATTCTTTACAAAATTTTGAGAGTAAATACTCGGTCATCAAATAGCTAAACAAACACATCAAACTTAACTTTCTACAGCTACAACATTTCAACAACACTATCCGGACCCCATAAATCATCAAGGAAACTAGAATTAGAATACAACAATTTCTTTCTTTGTATTTCCAAGAATTTACAAATTTTGACCGAGCCAATAACATAAGTGGAGTTTTCACTTCTGTTATCCAGGTTACAACAATTAAAGGTTGATATGATTTGTAACTTTTCAAACATTTTCTGAGCAAGCAAACAGAGTCAAAGGGCTAAAACCATACCCGAAAGCTGAGCCGTAAGGTTGGAAATGAAGCACTTAACCCCTTCATCCTGAGTAAGCAACATTGGGAGCCCATATTTCTTCACCTTCCCAAAACTTTCTTCAGGATAAACTCCGCGATTGTAAAGTATACTATGCAATTCACCACCGGAACTATCAGTTTCTAGACCCACAAATTTCATTACAAAACCCACAAAATGAAAGCAAAGCAAAAATCACAATCCAATGCGCTTACCTGTTCGCTGCATAACCTGAAAATGGGTTTCAAGAAAAACACAAACATCAGCGAAAGAATTCCGCTGAAATCCACAAAACCTCGTAGAAAATGGAAAGAAATGAAACTAAGGAAAAAGATCAAAAGCTTCAAATAAAGGAAATAACATACCAAAAAACTCGCTGACAATCGCTGCAGAACCGCGTAGAGTAATGATATCTTTAGCGATGGTTTTCGACGCCATGATTGTTTCTAAGAAGCCTAGGGTTTGTTTCGAGAAAGAATCAAAGATACAAATTGCAACTTCTGTCAAATCCAATAAGAACAGAATTGATACAATCAATGGCTATTAGAAAGAACTGGAATTGAAAATTAAACTGTGGTTTAAGAATATTAGGGTTTCAATGAAGTTAGAAGGATTTGATGAGTTTAGAAGAAATTTAGATTAGGGTTTTGGAAATGAAAAAGCAAAGATGGCTAACGGCTAGTTTCTTCGTTTGGTCTCAACACCAACGGTAACATTTTTTATATTATACCTTCAACGGTAAGAAAGTAGGCTGGCTTTAGTTTTCAACAGCAATTTAAAATGTCTATTATGTAAATAAAAAAACTAATGAAATAATAATTAAATTATTAAATTTAAATTGATAACTAATAATTAAATTTAATAGAACTTAGACCTTAGGAGATTTGAATGAAATGAGTTTTTAAATATTTTTAATTTTTAAATATTATGAATTAGTATGTGAATTTTAATTTCTAATATATTAATTAAATATTTTTAAAATAATCTAAATAAAAATATTTAAATGTTATTTAAATTCTTACAAAATAATTTGGGTGATGTTATTTTTAATTATTTTAATTTTATTTTATTCAAAAATTATTTTAACGAAAATTTCAGATGAATCGCATATTAAAAATTTGATACTGTAAAATACGAAATTGATGAAACAATGTCATCGCTCACACAGATAATGCATTTCAATATTCTTAAGTGTGTAATAGACTAAAAAAATTGATACAAGATTTTTTTTTTTTAAAAAAATGATTTTTGCAAGTGTAAGATATAATTTTAATAAATATTGATAGAAAATACATGATAAATAAAGCAAAAATATTGGAGTAAATTAAATATCAAAATTTATGAAAAAGATAAATGTAAAAGGTTATGGGCAGATTATTTTTGTCTTGTTGTGCAATCTGTTTTGAAATTTTTTATGTGCTAAACAGGTGTATATGTGCTTTGCAATGTTGATTTATGGTTGGTTAGTTAGTTATGTTGCTCTTGGCTTGTGTCTCTCTTTGACATTGACTAATTAATTATTTTGTTCTATTCTACAAATTTGTAGGAGTAACAATCTCTTGAAGCACAAGTTGAAGTTTTGTTTAGAATAATCTGTAAAGGGGATGATGATCTGCTTTTGGTGGATGAAAATGGATACAATTTGCAAATTCAATGGTTTTGTTTTCCACAATTCAAAGGGTATTGTTATTCATTTGAATTTGGTAACAATTCACCATGCCCTTCAGAAAGATGGATGAGAGCAGCCCCTTGATGCACTTTATAAGTAAAATACTACAAATAAGCAACTGGATTATGAGAGTGTATTTCAAGTTCTACAACTTTGCAAACCAGATACTAGGAGTAGGAGCTTCAATTCTTGACCAAAGCAATTTTATTTAATTATAAGAAGGGGCGTAAAGTTGCGCTCTACTGCACCTATCAAACAGTTCCCAGATTATCAAGCTATTCAAACTCAGTAGATAGTAATAATCACGTCAAATACCTGGAACACACGTTTCATTGAAACTCTGAAGTACATATTTACATACAAAAGATGCCCATGCCAGTCTAAAAGAACAGAGACTTGTGCTGATGGCTTGGTCTATTTCCTACCAAGAAACATAAAACAGCATGCTGTACAGATTTTCAGCCATTTAGTTCCAGATTGGTTCTTATCTCAACGTATACAATGTTTATGATACAAACTCTAAACTCTAGCGCACTGTGAGCACATATGAAAATTACACAGGGCTACATCCACAAACTATGATCCCTTACATTTTACAGCAAACACTGCAAGCACATAATCAAATGACAACTACAGCCTGCCTTCAAGTCACACCACGATATATTGCACCAGGTCGAAGATCATCTATGTTGTCAACATTTCTGTAACCATTGAACTCCCTCAGACATGTCCAGCCACGACGAGCCAGAAATTCACGGTAATCCTCTTCAGTGTAAAAAGTTTTATCTTCAGTATGGACTGGTATATGATCTGACTCATCATAGAGACAAACTTTGATGGCCAATCCTACAAAGAACAGATATACATCATTCCTAAAAAAAATTTTCAAGGATAGAATGATTTAAATGTCGTGCTGTTTGCCATAAACAACACTTAGTCAGCTAAAGGCATTGCTAATTGCACAAGTTAGCTCTCTATTAGTGATAGAAACCATTATAACTACCACTGCAGATTTTAATGCCATAAATAACAGCTGTTACTTTCAACCATAATATTTTCAGTATGTGTAATCTAGTGCTTGAGAAAACTTCTAATAATGTTCATCACCAAAACCATACATGCATCAATTTACCTTCATCAAGGTGAAGAGTGTAATTTCCCAGAGGCATGTCTCGATCAATACATCGAACTATCTGGTCTTCATCCTCCAACCAAAATGCACGTTTCGTTCTTATACCAAAAGCAGACTTGATTGCCTCCTTGATGGCATCTGCAGTACCATCAATCCCAATTCTCCTCGTATAATCCCCACATTTGACTGATATAACCCTCCCACCATACGACTGGCCATCCCCACCTAACAAAAAGAGGTCAAATAAAAATGTCAACATAAAGATTCCCACAAGCATTAGCTGTTCACCTCAAACAGTTATTAAACTCAGATCAACACAACTGGCTTTGATCACATTCCCTTTCGACAAATTAATAGATTATATATTATTTCTCTTGTTGGTGAAGCACATAAGTATATTTGAAGCATTAAGTAACACACACCTCTAGCACAAAGTTATATTTTGAGAAAATTCCGCGCATTCAGGAAAATAAGGTCCTCTTAAAACTTACAAAAATTACCGTTTCCTGGGGGTGGTTCCCTCCAGTTCCAAGGAGGTACTCCAGTGGCTGCAACTGCATCAGCTGCTGTGATGGCAAGAGGGTGTCCATCATGATCTAGACGCCTCTCAAGATTGAGTGTTGGCCTGCCACTAGCTGCACACTAACAAACTTAAACAGGAGGGAATGCAGATCTCATTTAAAATAGAGGACAAATCAATGCTAACCAAATTTAAAAGTAAATTTTTAAGAAACTCATTTTGATACCAGAACCTTTGTCCATGAGGAGTATTATCTCAAACATGCAAACCATACACTTAAATAAGCTGCTCAACTCTTTTTTCTCCTTTCCATTGTTGTTCCATATTTCTGCACTCATCAATATATGATAGCCACTATCTTTGATGGCTTCCATTTATGGACTCAAGTCAGCTAAATCCTAGTCCGGAACAATATCAAGCTGGATGTTTAGCTGTTGCACTCCCATGTACATGGGCTGATTCTTTTTAGAACAAAACAAATTCCATTTGAAGAAGTAAACCACAAAACATAAAGTGCAATGATTGCATGAACGCAACATTGCACAGGACATGACTGTGGCGATTATTTTGAAATTAGTGCACTGCAGCAAATAAAACACTAACTAGAAAATAAACAGCCAATAAGTCAAAACTTAATGCGGATTACAGAAACCTAAAATTGTTCATAAATCAAAACAAACAAGTATATAGTCATTAGCCACATTAAATGATCCTCCACTGCAGATGTGAATCTTCTTCATATATGGACTGGACAAAACACAAGGACTTAAGTTTTACAGTGACTATTGATTTCCTGTATACAGATACCGAGACAAAACATATGGATAACTTTGAGATACCCTGTGATGCTCTAGTAGGAGTTGTTGTTAGAGGGATCATTAAGCACCTCAATCATGCTATTTCTGAGAAAACTCATAAGGTGTGGCAGCTGTAACTGAAAAGCATGAAAGCACTCAACAAGGCCAGGGGTGATATGTTTATCTTGACTTCTAAAGGGAAAGGGAAATTTTCGATCAAAAGCAGCTGGAAAAGCATAAGTGAAAAAATTCCAGTAGTTTTAAGGTATCAGCTCGCTTAAAATAACTGAGCATTTCTAGGCATATCAAACTCCCGTGGTCAATCAGATTACAAACCCAAAATCCAGAAATGGGAACGAGCAAGGAAGAGTTTAGTTAATTTCTGCTTTGATAAGAAAGACTCTATGCGATATTTATATTCTAAATACTGGTATAATACTTGGTTGAGATCTTCTACATTGTGGAAGGCTGTTATCAATACTATAAATAAATGGAAGTTTCTTTAGGGAATGGAATGTAGTTGTTGAAATCAAAGCGCGAGAGCACAGACAGGGACACCGTGAAATAAAGACCGGCTGATAATACCTTGATGATGCCAGGCAGCTTGCAGAAGTTAGTCTGCTACTGTCAAGGTGGCTGGTATACTAAATATTGCTTCAAAATTCTGTTGCTTTATATAATTTCATTCATTTACTTAAGCTAAGTGACACAGAAACACAATACTTAAGGATGCTATGACTCAAATTAGAATACATTACCTTCCACAGGACCAAATGATATGCTGGTATCGTCAAAACCTGCATAAATCCAACAATTTTTGTGGTTAATATCATTCCTGCTAACATAACAGAAAGATCTCATGAAATATTACTAAAATATAAGGGAACAATCAAGCAAAAATTATCTACAGTAAGTTTCAGTGCAACCCTCTAGTTCGGAATTATGCTCATTCTTCAGATGATTTAGACATGAAACCAACTATAGTGTCTTCAAAAGGCAAGATTCAGTATACCAAGCTCCAAATCTCAAATAATGAGCATGCAGATAACTATTTCTGATGATACAAGCTGTTGCTCCTTCAAACCAAAGTATTTGCACTAAGCACGATGAGTACGAAGAGATGTCCATAAATAAGTATAAAATCTTTCAATTCATGAAGAACTCTTAGGTTTCAATGCACAGAGATCAAACTTTGACATCTCATTCTGGAGATATAAAGCATAGAGCTAAGACAAACAAGTTAAAACAAAAAAAGCCCAAAACAATGATATGTGCACATAATTTTACCAATTTATTATTTACATATTTTAAAAAGATTTTTATGCCCCAAAAGCTCCTCAAAAGTCCATGAAACATGAATAGGCCTCTTAAATAAATTTCTAAGCTTTAGCAATTGGCATTCACCACCTAAAAAAAGGATAGAGATATATTACACATGGCATAGCAGCAAAGAAACCTGCTAACCTCCATCCTCCTATTCTACAATCAGCCTCACTTGTCAACTGAAAAAAAATATATATATCATATATTTAATGATCAACTCGGTTCCAGTGACATAGTGGCCAGGTCAAAGGCTTTTAGAAGAATGATAAAAGTTCTATATCTTCCATTACATAGAAGGACCAAAAATAGTTCACATACATAATCTGAAAATAAGCCTTCTATATAAGTATGTAATCCACAGTTTGAAGGACAATAGCCCAACTACACATATAACTGCGATGTATACTAAAAGATTAATTTGTCAAGCATGTTGGTTCAAAGTTCGCTACATCATTAGTGAACAGGACTGGCAATCACTGGAGAAAACAGGGATGGCGGTGGATGGGCAGATCTGGGTTTCCTCCCCCATAACCATCCTGCAAAGCGCAACCTTTTGCCATCCTCATATCATATGTGGAAAGGGACATAGGAGAACACTGCCCTCCTCCACCCTGAAACTAAAATAAGCATCTACTTACTAGTCTGAGATAACAATCTGCTCACTCATTCCAGAAAACTCATCTAACGTCAAGCTTGACAGTCCATTATTGAGCTCACGACAGATTTTCAAGTAATAAACCAAGAAAGTGAAGAGGAAAGTTTTATGTGAAACTTAATGACAGGCGATTTTGCCACTGACGTACATGAGATGTTGGTTGGTGTGTCGGCAAAAAAGTTAAGAGAGAGAAAATGGAGTACTTTGGTATAGAGAGAGAGAGAGGTTAAATGACTAAGGTTAAGATTTTATTAAGACCACTATAGGCAAAGGACAAAATGGAGAATTTATTGAAAGTATAATTAATATACACAAATTGGCATGTTACATACACCCACACATATACATAGGGCAGAGGGAGAGTCTTAAATCTGCCTGAAACTGAATCAGGTTTCAGATCCATCCCCACCCCGATTAAGGGAAGGTGTGGACTGGTTGCAAGCTTTGGCGAGACAATTTGTCATATCTGGGAAAGTGGAATAGATTTGAGCTATGAGAAGTGCAACTCCAGCTCTAGGAAAATTATACAAGCAGCACAGGTATAACTTTCACCAAAATTAAGATCCAGTAACCATCAAAAGCATCTTACTTATCACTGCATTCTCTACATTTTCTGGCTATTAATAGTGCATATATGGTCTGGTTGCAGATATGAACACATTCGTCATGTAGCAGAAATATATATGCTGCAAAGCAGCACATCAATATAAAACTATGTACATTTGATAATGAGTAATCACTATTTAGGATGGTAAATTAGACACCTCCATTAACCTTATGTGGTTTTGAAACTTCAAATGCAGCAGAACAAAATGCCATACCTAAAAAGTTAGAAGGATTCAAATATTAGACTAGGCCACAGACCACAGAATTAGACACCTCCATCTTTCTAACAATTATTAATTGTTCAAAACCTTTGTTCTTTTCTTCTTCCCCAAAATCTCCACCCTAATAAGTTAATATAGGAAAATGGACTGGAGTGTAATGGAAACTTACCATGGCATGCAAAGTTCGAGGGACGTGACTAATCAAGTGACCGAAAAAAAAACAAGCCAACAGAGCAAGTCTTGTCAGTCCAGATTTTAGCTCTCATGTGATACTAAAGGTCAATTGCTACTAGGATTGGCAAAATAATCAGCTTGCAATAAAAACTAGCCAAAAAAAGAAAAGCAAATGCTCATGTTTAGAGAGCATAAAATCTACCAGGAGAAAGCTGCAACAGGTTTTAGCAGTAAGCAACGTACTCCATTGTGTTCTTGTAATTACCATCCATGTCCATTTTAAAAAAAATTGATTATGTATGATGTTTTCATTTTTTATTCCTTTTCAGGACATTAGGATTTGCATACAGATTTGTATTCTATACTTATCAATATCCAAAAACGGTGGAAGCACAGTGAAATAGCCATGGTATGAGTATGGACTTCTCTAAAGGTTAAAAAAAAAATTGCAAGCTTTCGTTGGAAGACATCCAACGAACTCCACTCAATCAAATGCATTTCAACATACATGAATTCAGAATAACAAAGAGCTAAAAACACATCCAGTTTCCGGTCTTTACTAAAAGTAGCCATCAGCGTAACCATTTCATACCCATCTTTCATCCAGAATTAGCAATTATAACAGCATAACTGTTCTATACTTGGGAAGAACAATACTGAAAATTTACCCTTTAGCCAAAGCAATTAGGCACTACTGAATGAAAACCAAAAATTTTGCCTCAATTTTATAACCCATCTCAAAATACTGAAACCCATCAGCAAATAATCCTCAAAATGCCAACCCAACAAAAAGAAAGAAATCAATGGAAAGGCAGTACAATAAATACCTTTATCAGAGAACTGCATGTACGTATCAACCTTATTAGCAGAATTAGGCACAGAAGATGTCTTGTACTGTGAATTCTTGCTTCTCTCCTTCAAAATCTCATCAATCTCCTTATAATACGACATCTTAGCCGAACCACTTCCTCTATCTTGATGCTTAGCTTTTTTGAACTCCTTCAAAAGATTCCTCCATTTGTCCGTACACATAGTTGGAGACCTATCGAAGCCCTTTTCCCTCATTTTTGCCGATATCTGTTCCCACAAGTGCTTGTTCGACTTCGATGTGTTGAAAAGCCCATCCATTTCCCTACGAAACGCAATCAAGATCCGTGTTTCGTCTTGAACCCACGTCTCAGCGCGTTTCTTAGGAGCCTTGATTTCGTGATCCTCGCCACCGCTGCTATCTCCAAGGATCATCTGCTGAGGTTGCAAGTCCCCATTCGACGCGACCTCAATGATCATGTCACGCGTGGTGGCCGCCGCCGCCGCGGCTTCGTCTTTGTAAAAATCAATGGGGCGAGGCTTTTCCGACAAGTACATGATGTTGTTTTTGCTATCTTTTGTGCTTTATATGACTGCAATACAAGATTCCAAATGGGATTTCGGCTGGGGGCCAAAACTGAAGTCACATACAGGCTTTAGCGTTTTGAGATTGAGAAGATTCTTGATTTGGTCTTCTCAGATATTACGTGGTAGTACAACAATGGAGGTGGACAACGAACGTTAGTTATAGGAAGCAGAAAGAAAGAGAGAGAGAGAGAGAGAGTGCGTGAAGTAGAAGCTTTAGTTTTTAGTGAATGATCAGCAAAGAGAAGGGGACGAGTTAGAGTCGACTTGCCCTTTCCGTATGCTCTGCGCCTTGTTTCTACTTATCCATCTATGTATGTATGTATGCATATGATCCATGGATACATGCATGAATGTTACGTCCTAATATGTGTTCTAAACGGTGCGTTTTGGTTCAGCCAGAATTGATACGACAACGTTTGCTGGTAGATATTTGAAGTGAGATATCGACAGAGGGCCCGTTTGCCCATAGCTCTCCGTCCTTGTAGGCCGTTGTGTGTTACAGTCGTTGCCGCTCGTTACTTTTCATTTTGGACGCAAACCCTAAATGCCAAGGATATTTTAGATTCATTCAAAGCGAAACTAAGTTAATAAAAGATAGATTGATTCCCGAAAGTGATGTTTGTAAGCGACAAATTATCATGAATCCGATTCAATTCTCTCCTGCTCAATCAAGAGCTTTCTTGTTTTAAACAATTCTAGAGGAAGACCCTTTTCAAGTCCTTCACTTTCAGTCCCCACCGTCATCGGTTTCAGCAACCCAAGGTTTCTTTCAGGTATCTTATCAAAAACCTTATATCAATGTACTTGCTTCCTTTCTTATTTAATTGCATGACATTGTTTGTGAAATTTCTGACCTGGGCTAACCTGCCACGGGTATAACCTTTTTCTTTTTGGTTATTTTGTTTTATATATATATATATATATATAATTGGCTAAGGATTCAGGGCAATAAACTTAAAAATAAAAATTGTCTAAACTTTTTTATTCAAACAATTTCTTTTTTTGAGGAAATCAGACTAGTGATTTTTCTGAATTATCCTAGTTGATGACAATTAGAGATGGAGCAATAAAGATATTTCTTTTATGATCATAACTATTACTATTTGATCTCTAATGATGCTGTTATTAATAGGCAGTGCTTGGAAGCTCTGCACTTGATAAACTCATGCATACTCATGAAGGGGTGCACAGTCCCGGTTCTTAGTTTCATAGAAAACCACCTACTGGATTTGGTATTCTGAGTTATTTGAATTTGCAATGTTATGTAGGGCATGTAATGATTATTATATGGCGCACAGGTTTTATTTGGTTCCTCTAAAGAAAATGTTGAATCAGATTGCAATCTTTGTTAATTGTTGTAATTCTTTATGTTAAATGTGATACTTGGCATGGAAAGTTTCTTTTCGTTATAAATATGATCCCAAATCTTCAATTAATTTTCCAGCAGTGTATGGCTTTTGTAGGATCCTTCAGCCAAAGAAACTTGTTGTCAACTGCTTGACTCTCTCAGCTATAAGCAATGTCTGCATACCTAGATGCAGCAACATTCACCGTAAAGCAGTGACACCACTGTCTCAAAAGATAAGGCATGGAAGTGCAATCTGCCAAAAATTTTCCACCTGCTCAGCACCTTTGATATCTTCAACTGCATCCATTATTGTTCACTCTCCCTCATCACTAGTGGTGGCTGCCTGCCTTACTCGGAATGATACACTCCTCAGAAGAATGGTTTGCTCTTAGAAGGGTAAGCTAACCACAAGCACCTTCAGTACTGCCTTGGGTTTTTGGAAGGGAAAACATTGTTCTGAGCTCTGGCATGAGAAAGTATTTTCCTTAGAAAAGCAAGTTGTTGAAGATTCTAAAAGGTTTGCCATGGAAGGGGATGTGCTCAATGAAGTGGCAGCTATGGACAGATACAAAAACATCACTGGTCGTGATGTGAGCTCATTGGGATTTGCTGTCCATGCAGAGGAGCAATTCGATTGGCTTGGTGCTTCCCCGGATGGTCTTCTTGGTTGCTTTCCAGGAGGTGGCATCCTGGAAGTGAAGTGTCCATATAACAAGGGAAAACCTGATATTGCTATGCCTTGGTCCACTATGCCTTTCTATTACACGCATCAGGTGCAGGGTCAAATGGAAATAATGGACAGAGAATGGGTTGATTTGTATTGCTGGACACAAAATGGAGCACAATTTTCCGTGTGTGTAGAGAACGCGGTTACTGGGAGCTAATACATGAAATTTTTCGGGAATTTTGGTGGGCAAATGTTATTCCTGCTAAGGAAGCTCTGTCAATGGGGAAGGAGGAGGCCAAGTCATATAACCCAACACCCACGCATAGACTGACAGAGCTCGCAATTGCAAAGAGAATGAAGTTGGCCAGTGGGGCGAAATTATTGTGCAGGGAGATTGCTGGTCATGTTGAATTTTCCAGATGATGGTTCCTAGCAATCAACTCCAATTTAGTGATCCTTAATTTGGATTAATGAACTGTTGGTTACCACTTTACTCCTTGATTGACTATAATATCTTGTACATTTAAAATTTGTTGAATTCAATGGATAACAATTTTTTGCCACGCCATTACATGCTTATGCACTTAAGAATAGGGGTAAATTTTGCTGTTGGCTTTGCTGACAACACTGTCTCTAGTTATATTAGATGAAGGACGAGATGCAGGTGAGAAAACAGACTGAAAAAATTTAGGGTTACTGTCATTTTATGAACCTTTGCCTTAGAAAGCAAGATAATGTTCATAAAGAACAAAAACCCATCAGAACTTGAACGGCTGCCAGTTCATGTTTCCAGAACTGTAAGGTTCAGCGTGCGTGCATGTGGATTTCAGCCGGTTTTGTCATTGCAAATTTGGAATACAGAACAGGTCAAAATAAGCTATTATTAACCAAATTGGGTTGGTTGAAATACAGAGATTATTGAATCTGCTGTCGCATTTAACCAACTATTGACCATTAAGACAAATATGTAAAGCTGTTAATCCAACATAACCAACTCTTACCCAACTTTGAAGCTGAAATGAGAGGAAACCTATGAACATAGCTATATGAGATAAAATAAGCAAATGGCAGTTAACAGAGATTTCTAAATCTGATCATGTACATTCTACAAAATGTTTAGTCAAGCAAAAGCCTGAGAGATAAAGAAACAGAATAGAGATGGATTCTGGGTTATCGTGGGCGGATCAATGGGATTACAATCCTGACCCTCCCCCATCAGCATCAGATGATAAGAAGAAGAAGAAGGATGAATCTAAGAGCAAGTTTGCAAAGTTATTAAGCTTCAAATGGATGAAAGAGCTTCGCAAGAAATCTCAAAAATAATCCAAGTATACTGCTGAGAAGCCTCTTTTGCTTCTCCTCTCCATTATTCAACAAAAAGAGTTTATCTCATTTTCTTCTTTTTACAAAAGGTTATGCACAATGTTAACAAACATTTGCTATATTTTTTTTGCCATTGGAGATTGCAAATGATACAGCATTGGATTCTGTGTAATGTTATAAGTATGTTGCTGTTGCCTATGGCTACTTTTTTTTTCCGTACTCTCGCTATCAATTTACCTTTTTCCCAGTTGTTTTTTCATATGCTTTCCTCAGGGCTCAACGGTTAGGTTTGGCACGATGATATTAATATTTTCTTTTCCTCCATTCTCCTCTTCCCAACTATTCTATTGTAATGTTTAGTTACCAAAACCCTCTTCCGAATGGTGAAGCTTTTAATTCATCGTAGAGAATAAAGGATCAAATTGTGTGGAACTTCCAAGTGGGATTATTATTGTAATCTCTGATCCAATTAAAATTCCGAGTCTTTGTTGTTAGTTTTGCTGCAACATTCAAGTAATGAAGGTTTGCAAGAGATAACATGGACTACACTCCCCAGGGAAATATAAAGCCAGTAAATTTTTAACGGGAATGACTTCATTGATAGTCGCATCTATCAACATCCTCTCTACCTCTTCGCTTCATATTTTTTCGCCTTCACTCCAGCCAACCAAGAATGTCATCACACACCACAACATAACTATCATTTCATGTTATCTATACAGTTTCAACGAACAGATCAAAACATTCAATTCATTCAGTCATTCCTTTCTGGTAGTAATACAGAGAAAATGACAAATATATTATGAACAAAGGAAGCCCATAATAACAAATATGAAGCCCAGAAAGGGAATCAATGCATTTATTTAGCACAGCACTGTTCAATGGGCCTTAACATGGCAATCTCGTCAACATTGATTACAGCGTTTAGTAAAAATGTGGAGAAAGTCATCTCATCTATTTGGCATTTTGCTGTCTAGAAATTTCAATGCCAGTATTATCGAAAATCAAAGCCATCTGTTCATAATGTAGACCCACGCATGCATAACAAGCCCATCAGGAACCACAAGAAGATGTTCAAGTAAAGTTTATTGCATCACATTCCTTGTAAATCTTTAAGCTATGGGAAAGACAGGTACCATTTTGCGTAAAAATAAACATTAGGTGGCATTAGCATGCCAGAGGCTAGAAAACAAATGACATGATACTTCCACGGGCCGACAGCGCAGAAGTCCGGCAAAACAAGTGATCTCATCAACTTCAAGTAGTGCATTCCCTAACAGCACATGCACCGAAGATACTGCACAGCAAGAAGATTGATCACTGCAGATTTGTCCACCATTGGAGAGACCAAGCTTCATAAGTAAAAATCAGGAGGATCTGGCTTCGGCAATGGAGAATAATTCTTCAATCAGTGTGGACGATGCCATAATATAGCAAACAAGTAGGATGGACTTTCCAATCGAAACACACCCCGGCTTTGATGGAAATATCTGCTCCAGCAACCATGGAAAACTGACATACCCCTCATTGGACTTTATTAAGTGCTTGTGCATGGGCTTTATCAAGTGCTTGAGCATATCACAGGAAACACTGGTATATGCCGTCCACTGGACATAACATATCAATCAGTCATTACCTTCTTAAAATTCTCTAGAATATTATTTCATTTGTTATTTTCTTCTTTTTCTTTTTCCTTTTCTCCCTCACTCCACAGAATAATGAACCAGGCAGATGGCTTGGCCACACAGGTCACTGCAGCCCCACAGGTCAGTCCACCAATAGGCTGAACTTCACTCAGTTGGCAGACCAAGAAGGCAATAAAAAGTTAGCAAGAGCACAGTATGTCAGCTGCCTAGCCAACTAACCACCCATGCAATTTCTTGAACATAATGCGAAACCATAAGTTGGATGAAATTATAAATATCTACCCATGAAGATGGACGCCACAACTCGATTCATGGAGAACAGGAGATTTAGCAGAACCAAACCTTCTGACCTCCCTCTCCTGGCACTTCCCACAGTCTGAACAAAGTAGATCCAAACTAAATGTTTCCTCATATTCACTGTCATTAATGCATCGTCCACATTGAGCACACCGTGCTATGCAAAGTGTGCATGCCCTGCATACCAGATAGGCCTGTTCTTTCCCTTGACAACTCTCTGCAGGGCAATCATAAACTAACCTCAGATTCTGGCATCTCGGGCACATTTCAATATCAATGGCACGGTCATCCTCACAGGACAGATACAATCTTCCTCTGTGATAGAAATGTGGTTTGTGAGTGTTCTGCTGCATGGAGCTGCCTATACCCAACAAGAACTTCAACTCCTCAAAATGCTTCAGTGTGACACCGTAAAGCCCACCGATCCTTAGATGCTTCACACCTTGTGCACCCATAGACTTGAAAACCTTTAAGTTATTTACAATGCCCTCAATACTAAGTCTTGTACATCCAGGCACACTCAGCTGTTGCAAGGAGAAAAATATTTAGCACATTATCAAATCAACAGGCCAAAACTATCTATGAGAGTGTCAGTATAAGCATGGACATGGTTTGATGACATCTGAACACTGAGATTGACCCAAATGACCAAACCCATGAGAGCCAAGTGGTGCTAATTCAATCATTTGGTCCATGGGTTTTCCAAACATATAAGCCAAACAAAATGAACATCAGATATAAATTACATGCATTTACAAGATTATAAATGCAACCAAAATTATGCCAATTAAAATTAAATTATGAAACAAATAAGAACATCTGAGCCAACTAAGCTGACATTGAAGTTGATTGGTTTTGTTTTGTTCTAATCACGATTGGTTATGAGGATTATGACAAATCAAACAAAATACAAGCAGTGTTGTTCATATAAATGTATGGGTATGCAATATGAACAAATGCACACATGCAGAAACACGACTATGTGGTTGGGCAGTATTTGGTGTGTATAAAATATTCATATTTGTAGCAGGTTGGTGAATTAAAAACAACTTGTCACAGCCCACTTTTCCATTAAATTTTATGCGGTGAAAGCACTTTATTCCTCTTTCATTCTTATTATGCCCATATCTATCTTCTGCTTCGGTATCTAATTTCGTCTTCCCTCAAGCAAGGCCCATCAAGTTATCAGCTGAAGCCGCACAAAGATACAATCAATTCAGAATGCACCACCCAAATAGAAAAAATCAAAGCATAAAGCTTTTTACTCAATATTTATGTTGACAAACAATAGCTTGTTTGCAAATATCCACAATCGTTTTAGAAACTGTATAATGGATGTTAAAAATTGGAAAACACATTGCTATAAATCAACTCATATTACACCATCAATCAGCCACCCAAACTACATGGAAAAATATCATGTGAATACTTAAAAAGTATAGCAAGCAATAATTCAAACTGACAAAGAAATTATTCAGTATATAAGTAAAGAATCGACAAATGCAAGGATCAATATGAGATGAAAACAATCCGACCTTGGTTAACCTTGGATTACTTTCCAGCACACGTTTCAAACCATCATCAGTAATCCTCGGGCACTCCACAAGGCTCAAGCATTGCAAATTACCTTGAGCCCTCTTGGTTAATTGCAAAAGAACATCATCAGTAATCTTCTCGTTTAAAGGTTGATCAATGTGAATACTCCTCCACAGGAGGGGGTCACTTCTAACTGTAGAACACAAAGATCTGCAAACCTTTTCAACCACGAGGAGATCCCGCACACCCAGATAATTAAGGGAAAAAATTAAAGCTGTATGGGGAATCCCTTCCTCTCCATCACAATAGATCCTGTTATCCTCCTGCAATCCTTCATTTTTCTGATCAACAACACCCACATTTTCATTGCCAAAACTAAATATGTCATCCACATTACAAGCCGATGCAATACCACCATGACAAGATGCCTCCACCAGTTCTTTCTCCTGAAAACACCCACCAGATCCACTTCCTACATTCAAGTTATTCTCAAATGACATGTTCCTGGGAAAACCCCGGAACCTCATGGCATTATTCCAAAAAAAATTTAAACCTGCAAACAACTGATAGTTGTTATTGCTTGTCCCAACTTCATCCCTCCCATACCCACCATAATCCACCTCCAACTCCTCAAGCCACCCTGTAATTGCGGCTGTAAAAGTTGTACTAATATCCATTCCAAAGGGATCTGATGGCAAAAGATCAAGAATGTCCTTTGACACAGACTCCTGAGACCCACATCTGTTATCACTCCTATCACTACCATAGTCAAAGCAATCATCAATTTTCCAATCCGAATGACAATTCTTTGCATACCCATCTTCATTTTTCTCAGGTATTCCCTCAACTAGATACCCATTAGCAATCCTCATTGGGGCCAACGAATTATCCTCGGTTAAATGTGCAGGAAAGATTGGCCGATGAGAAAAGTTCAACGCCATTGAATTATACACAATCCCTAATCCAATCTTTCTGTAAAAAATCTATGATAGAATGTGCAAAGCAAACCCTAAAAGCTTCTTCTCGTCCAACCCCACCTTTTTTTAATTTTTGTTTAGACTAACTCAGAAAAAACGAAATAATGGCAAGAAAGAAAGGAAAGACAAAAATTTAAGGGAAGATCTAAACCTAATCTGAATCTAACAAGAAAACCCTCGATTTCCGATGGCAAACTAAAACATCGCATCGAAAATGTCACAGAGTTTCTCGTGTAGGAGGCAAGAACCTAATAAATTCCAGCTACGAAATGGACGAGGTGACACAATTTACCGAATTATCCATGCTAAGAATCAGATCAACCACTCAAAAAATAATCTTTTTTTTTTTTCCTCCCGACTAACTAAATAAAAAATTAGGGTTTGCAACAAATCTAAAACGAAGAGTACCAAAACAGAATTAGCGATAGTCAAAAGATAAGCTTACCACCAAACGACAACCCTAATTTGACTCTCGCAAACGCAATCGACAGAGAGACTCAAGTTTAATATATTGGCGCCGAATCCAGAAGCTTTTCCGATTCCTAATTGGGGCTCGAAATTACTTTAAAAAAGGGATTCCTTTTTCCTTCTGTTTTTCGTCTCTTGGTTGAGGGAAATCGATGTGGGTGAGTCTGTCGACCGAGATCGAAAGGAAGGGAAGGAAATAAAAAGCAGAGAGCTAGAGAGAAAGAGAGGGGAAAACAAAGGAAATTATGACGTTTGTTTTTGCGGGTTTTGAGAGAGAAAAGTGATGGGTAACGGTGAATTGTCCGGTTGAGGAAAGAGAAATGGCTAAGGGAGATATCGACACGTGTCAGTTAGTTAAAAAAGGATTACCTTTTCTCCGCAATAAGATGTGGCGGGAGATGGAATCCGGAATCCCCCCGTGTTGCGCGTTTTGGCTCCCCAACTCCTAGTCTCTCGGTCTATGTTTGTTGTAGATCATCCCAAGCCCCGGATTTTACTGTGTCCGTCTGATCTTCATCCAACGGATAGGAAAAGATAACGAGAAATCAGGGCGAAGGGTCAGCGTTGACTATGTATGATCCGGCCCGAGCCAGCCTGTGGCTGGCTCCAGACAGTAGACTTATCTGCATAAGATCCGACCCATTTATAGATAGCTCCTATAAAAGACAAGATTAGTATTTAATTAAGAGGTTATTGCGTTATTATCTAAGGCCAGTGTTCACTTCAAAGTTCGTTTCAACAAACATATTAATTGCCTAACTAACACCTTAATACTGCTTTGGCTGTGGAATATTTATGAGACTGCTTTATAGCTGAAATACTTTTGACTTGAGCTCAGCTCTGGCAAACAGAACAAAAGACTTATCAGAGTGTGATTAATCAAACCTAATTTTGGTACTCCCCAATGCTGTATTTGAACCGGTTTCCGTCAATTATAGTGCAATCTGGACATCACGAGTTCATTTAACCGAAAACAGCATTAGTTGGACAATGGTTTAAAGAAGAAATCAGTATAATTGGAAGCATGTGCAAGAAAGAATTCCTTGTTCCACACTCTGGAGAAAACCTATATTCGGAAGGAATCCTTTGACTTCAAGGTTTAGATAACCTAATGCCGGAAGCATCGAAAAGCAACTCTTGAAGACAAAGCTACAGACAATTTTGACAACACACAAATTTGCCCTCTGCCAACAAATGAATGGTCAGAATCGGCCATACAACAAATAGGCGTTTTAAAAAATGTTTCCAAGTATCTCATCCGGCTAACTACTAAGGAGGAAGAGACAGTAACTAACCAGACATTGAACCACTACGAATGGAACAAATGTCTCGTGCTCCAAAACAGGATAATCCGAAATCCTCACTGTTCTAATTTTTTTTTGTTTTAAATCAAATTAACTCGGAGTTAGCACAGAAGCCAAAAAATTTAAACAGTCAAAATCTTAGTTTAGTAATGACATGAAAAGTAAAATGTGAAATGATTTGAAAATCTTGCAATAACAGAATTTGATTCCGTCCCGTTTAATTCCTGGACTTCTTTCTTGATGACTTGGTTGAAACCTTAGATGGCTGCGCAGCATTTTGTGAAGCTCCTTTGGAACTAGTCGCCTGGCTTGATGTCGAATTAGAACTGTTGTTGGTCCCACCAGTTTCATGTTTTTCTCGAACAACTGCACCCTGAGAGCCTCTCACTTGAGCAGCTCTCTTATCCTTTCTCCTGGGCCTGAAACTTGACCTTTCTCTCTTGGGGAGCCACCTTTCTGGGTCGGGTGGAGGACCAGGGTTAGCAGGGTCAAATCCTTTGGGGTACTTTGGCTTTCTCTTTCTCTTTTTCTTTGTTTTCTCCTTATTCTTATTTTCTTCGTGTGCTCCAGTTACCTCAACATGAGAAGCACCTTCAACATGTTTCGCTCCAGAAGTCTTCTCTAAACCATCAACATCAATCCCCCTCAAGCCTGGTAATGGCTTCAGCTTCTTCTCGTAAGCTTCTGCCTTGTCAACATCTACATGAGCAGATGTTGTTACCAGCCCAACCAATGCCTCAATGCTTCCATGAGTTTTCACAAGCTCCTCATAGAGACGGGAAGCATCCTCCTCATGGCCATGTCTGACCTTGAAACAAGCAGCCTCTTGCATTATAACACTGAGCTTATTGTCCTCGGTCATAGCATTTAACCACCACTTGACTGCGGCGTCAATAACAACAGCTGCACCATCTATATCTCCGGCACGCTCTTTAAGAGCCACAAGGGTGGCCACAGTGGCAGGCATGTGCTGGATATCAGATATCTTGGCCAGAGACTCAGCAGCAATGTTAGGGTGGTTGGCGGCAGCAGCAACCTGTGCCCTTGCCAAGAGAATAATTTTAGACTTGTGTGGGAACTTTTCAGCAAATTGCCCTAATATTTCTTCAGCTCTTCCAGCCTTGTTCTCCCTCACTAAGACAGCGGCTTGAAGCAGTACTGGCATCACACTATCAGGAAGCAGGTCTGGCAATACAGCAACAAGTTCCCGAGCCTGAAAAATTTCAGCAACACATATAAGACATCAAGTGCTCAGTAGTCCTAAAGTAGATGACTCCATTTAGGGTACCAATAGATAAAATGGATAAACCAAAGATAGACAAATGCAAGATCCCAATTAAACACCTGATCCATCTTATTTGTATGAAGAAGTAAAAGCACACGATTAACATATATTGCCTCCTTTTGCTTTGGTGATAGCTTCAAGTCAAGTACGCGAGCAAGCTGAAAGTTCTGCACATCTTTCTCTTTAATGCGATCAAGTTTCTTTAGGCCATCATTAACATCTTTTGGACCTTTCAATGCAATAAGGTTGTTCACAGCCACAGCAAGTGATGATTCATCTGCCAGATTTCGTTTAATAATGTCAGTGTAAGCTCCAGCTGCCTCTCGCGTATTTCCAAGGAGCTAATAAAACAAAAAGTTTTGAATTACTAGCCATTATATAACCCCTTTGTGAAATAGAGAAAGCAAATAAATAAGAAAAAAAAAATATAAAATATTCACATCACACTGTTATTTACCTGCTGAACATAGGCTAATTGGACAGCTATAGGAGCCAATTCAATCTCTATATCATCCTCAGCAAAGTTGTCATCAGTCAGAGTTTCCTGACCAATTCTGATAATAATCAAGTATATCAGCATCAAGACAATGTATCGTCCTCCGCTTTGAGAAGTTATAAAGGCTCAATACATGAAATAGTAGGAGAATGGAAATATCAAGGAAAAAAAAATTGCAAATCGGAATTGTAAGTAGATTTACAAGCTTAAGAATACACCCACACTGCAACACATCCCAAAGACTTTAATTTGCACTTCTTTCACACTAAAGAACTTTCCACTGGGAATAAAGCACAAGCCAAACTCATAAATTTAGAACAATAATATCATTGCAAAGTCATAATCTGTAATACTGCAGGATAACAATCAACAAAGTTTTCTGGTATGATAAATTTCTACAAGAAGATAGTGCAGTATTACCTTCGAGCTGTCAACAACAGTTGTTCGGCATCAGCATATTTATTCCCTTCTATTAATGAAGAGGCTGTGTTGTAAGCCAACTCAAAGCTGCTAGTTGCTTTTACCCTAAGTGACTCCAGTGTTTTTTGAACTTCAGCAGCTCTCCCAGCCGAAATCAAACCAGCAACAAAATTTATTTCTAAAGAATCAATCTTGGATTTTTGAAGCTTATGGTATATTTCCACACAGGCATCCGTCTCTCCTAACCGATAGAGTATCTGTGATTTCAGCAGCATTGTTGCTGAATTGTTCTCTTGGCTTTTCAAGGATTCCAATGCTTCATCTAACTTGTTCTGCCTGTAGAGGCAGTATGCCTATTTAAAAATAGGCGAAGGAATATTGAAATCAATATGAGAAACTTCCAAACATTCCAGAGCATTCGTGCAACCAACATATACATGATAAAATTCATTAAACATTCCAGGCAATATAACCCTAAATTAAACAAAAAATATATTGCAAGTGCCAAAATATTCAATTGAGCAGCTGTAGAGCCACAACATAGAAATAAGTAGATTGAAAGAATTGTCTTGCATTAGCTACCATGAAGAATAAAAATGAAGAAAGGAAACCTATTAAATAACTCAATATTTTTTTTTGCACAAAGTATATGAAAAATCTAATGGCCACAACCCTCCATATCATCAACCAGCAATTAAAATAAGCAGTCAGTAATATCAAGAACTGAAAAAATCAATGCAATAACCTACAAATTTACAATTCTTTAGCAAATTTAGCACGCGCCACTTCACCTAAATTGACACATTAAAGCTTAATTGTTGTATCATGGCAACTGAATGCAACTATGCAATTAAACAAATTTCTCCAAAATGAACACATATGTGTATGTATGTATATGTATTTTAAATCAAAATACAAGAACAATTGCTAATGACACAGAATTGTATTAAAGAAGAGAAACACATCTAAAAAAAATTCACATTAAAAACCATGAAGTAATTAAAATCGATAGGAAACTTCTGAGATGATTGAATCGTAGAGAGAGCATCGTCAATGTTATCAGCCTTTATCAGAGCCACCACTTTACAACGCATCGCGTCCTCGTCCCCGGGAGCAATTGAAAGAACTGCAGAATGTTTCACGTGTAGCGGTAAGAAAAACATTTAGAATTTCGAAAACAGCAAGAAAAAAGAGTGGAAATATGAAAATTGAACCTTGATCTGCGACTTTGATTGCTTGTTCAAATTCGGATCGTTCGATGTGTCTGTTAAGCGAGCTAAAGAGATCTTCGATTGCTGGCGGAGGCTGCGATGGAGACGCAGAAGGTTTTGGTTTGTCTTTGGGTTTAGGAGCCATGGATGGATTTTCTCAGCACTGGTACTGTTTTCTCGGACGAACGACAAAGGCAAAGAAAACTAAGAGATTGGGGAACTGAGTATCAGTTGCGGGTTTCAGCTCTCCAGCGTTTTTGGTGTTTCCTTCTATTCAGTTTTCTTTTGGGTTTGGATCGAGTGGGCCGTGAAGCTTGATCATGATTGTCAATTTCGGGAACGGTCGAACCCGGCCCAAACTTATGGATATATGTTTAAAATTGGCCGGCAGAAGGAGCAGTCAAAATTTATCATTTTTTCCACCCGCCTGAGCCTCCCACGCAAATATTTCCCTCCAAATCGTAATTGCCGTTTGCTTAGTCAGAAATGAAATGAAATGAGGAAACCGATGGAAAGGGGAAGCGAAAGAAACGGCGACAAAATGTGCAAACAGAAACCTCTTAGCTTTCACTGGAGCTACTGCTATCGTCGTCCTCGCTGTCAATTTCGCCAACACTGCTTTCAAGAGAAGAAACAAGAAAAATGTTCTCTATGCTCTTCAAACTTTAGTTTCTTTTTCTCTTTTGAAATTTTGGTTAGAATTTTGGTCTGTTTGTATCTTTGTTATGGTTTTGCCAAATTCAGATCTTCAAGGCTCTAATGTTCGCGTCAATTTGTCGGCGTCTGAGATTCTGCAACTAGCAGACAGAATTATTGCCAAGTGAAAAGAAGTCCACGATGCAGTGTCTTCAGTTTCTCTTGACAAGGTATCAAACATAATTTGAACTTAGTTATTGCAATTTGTCAATTGGTGTTGTCAATTTCTATTACTGTGGCATTTTAACCATTTGTCAGATAAAAATGAGCATTCGGCTGTGTAAAATTCAAGTGATTATGGTTTAATCAGTTTCGGTTAATATCGTACCGTGTTTAAAATTTAAATACGTGGTCACTCATTCCTTTAGGCTGTGTTAAATCTTTCATAAACTCTTGTAGTTAGGCAGGTGGTGGATCAGTTTTTTGCCATGTTGTGGTGTAATTGAATCATTCTACTTTGAGTTTAGCACTTTGGCTGTGCTTACTTGGTTGGACTAGCCAAATTGATGTGCAGAAAAATTTAACAGGTGTTTACACCACCTATTCGTTCTGCATTTCATGCCATTAAAACATTTTTCCACATAAGTCTATTATCTGGAATCTTCAGTGAACATTGATTCCAGATCCTTTGCTTGCCAATACTTTCAATTTGGTCAATGAGAGATGTCTGTTTCATCATTCTAGTGTGATTAATTTCTTTCAAGCTCAAGATAAAGTTTCAGTCAGTTAAATTCAGCAGTTTTTGGAGTACTCTCAGTAGATTGTCAGCCCCTTGCCAACATAAAGCAAATCTGTGAAGTTCCTTGAATGCATAATCAGAAATCTCCAGTGCCTGTTTTCCCTACAAATATGTAAATCCCTTCACGATTAGGTATTTATGCATATTGTCTACAATATGCAAATATGTCCCTTCCTTGTACTTGTGTTTGTGCAGTTATGTTTTGGTATATGTTCTTTCTATTTGCAAAATGTTTTTAGATGGAATGTTGAAGTATCAGTTACAGTGATCAAGTTAGGCAGATATTTTTCTTATCTTTGCTCAAAAGAGGTTACTTTTCAGCTAGTTTTGATCAAATCATAGTTCTTCCGACAGTGTTTACATTGTATAGTTATTCAGGTATCTTTGTCCAAAGGAAAATAACTGTTTACATGGTACCTTTACAGAGGCCTATTTATGGGTTGTATGGCTATTTCATTTTATTTTATTTTTTTTTCTGAATTGTCTCACAGGTGATGCTAGGTTTGCCAATGTTGGATGGAACCAATCCGGCTTCGTGTTTCCCATGTAGTGCTATTGCTTTTGAAGCTGCTTGTTATGGTCAGATTTGAGGTGAGGTCTGAGTTACTCCAATTTCTTTATTTCCCTTTGCACACTCTTCTGCGATTGATTGTGATCATAATTTTTTTCATGAATTATTGGCATTGTTAATTGTCTTGTTTCCTGCTCTGACCTTCTATTTTGGGGGAATTACTTCCCTGTCAGTTGTGACTCCTGTAGGCTTTTTACTAATGAGTCAAATGTTATTTACAGGTATTTGCAGCTGACATATTTGCCTCCAAGTTTTGTGATGATTGTCTTTTGAACCAGTATGTTGGTATGCAGTTTAGGAACAGAGTTAATTTACTTTGACGAAATAAACTTTCTTTACATTAATTTCTAGCTATAAAAGCCATTTTTTCTGCTGTTGTGCTCTATGACAGCTCTTGTTAGTTTCCTAATGGCACAAGGAAGTATTTGAACCAATATGTCGGGATGCTGTTGCCTGCATTTTTCTTTTGATTTATTGGCAGGTATTGGCTCCATGGGGATCAAAGGAGCCGGTGGAAATTCTTTCAGACTTCCTTGGAAGAGAACCATCAATTCAGGCTTTTGTTGACTGCAGAACTGAATATAGTTGGTGATATAGGAGGAGTTTTCATTTCACATCTTCGATGTTCACACCTTTCTGTCGCTGCTAGATGAAATTCACACAACATTCTGCAATTTTGCTTCAATTTCTAGAAAGACTAAGGCGGTCAAAATGATGGTTCTTTCTTCGCCATTATTGTAATGACATACTAGGGATAGCAGCCATGGATTCCCGATGGATGTTTCGGCTAGTTTTGCAGTTTCGATTGCCTCTTAGCCCTCAGCAACTGCTTCTATAAATTCCAATTGAATTCTGTGAGTCAAAACAATCTCTCATTTCCCTATTTGTATATGTATTTTTCATTCGTTAAAGCTTTGATACTCGGCGTCCTGCTTCCAGAGGTGGTTCTGAAGATATGCTGCACAGATGACTAATTAGAGTCTTCAAAATTTGGTTTATTTTTTAGTCTAACATGGAGTCCATTGAAGTAGCATTTCAAATCTCTCAAAATTCAAGAAAACTAGGAGTGGCTCCTGTCTGCTTTATGAATTATGCCATTTCTTTGCTTCCATGAAAATCGGAAGAAAAAGAAAACGAAAGGTAAAAAGAAAAGAAGAAAAACATCAATTCAGCTGTCTGCAATGACATGATTTCAGTCCCGATGGTTTCGTCCATGGAAGGATCGTTCTTCCTAGGATTCTCAAAAGAACAAAAATGATTTGTCCGAACCCTACACTTTTTAACAGCTTACGACAGTACAAAGGTAAAATTATCTTCAAGATTCGGAGTTCAGAAGAATCCAATGGAGATATAAATGCAATTGTCAATCTTGCACCGGAAGAATATTCTTTCATCCGAAAAAGCACGGATGAGGCGGTTTGCCAAGTCAACGTTCTGAACGAGACCCAGAACACACAAGATCAATTGTTTCAAGTATCAAGCGGCTAGAGTATAACTTTGATTGCAGGCGATGCATCTGCCAGCTCACTTGTGGTGGGGATGAACGTATGGTAGCACAAATTCCGTTATTTATTCCATCCGTCATTAAACGGATCTTAGCGTATTGCCTTGTATCAAATAAATCTTACGACGTGTAATTATGTCAAGCCATTTACATTATAAAAACAGATTCATCGGATAGATTAGCATTTTTTTTAGTGTTTTTATTATTTTTGTACGAAACATTTAATAACAAGTCTCATAAAATTTATTTTAAATTTTTTATTTATATTATAAAATATAAAATTAATTTATAAATTTTATTAATATATAATTTAAATTATTTATTATTAATTTATTACTTATTAATATTTTATCAATAGTTAAAAATAAAAAAATTAAAAAAAAATTTAATTTCAATGATTAACTGTATGTAGATATTTTTAACACTAATTGGACATAATTATATCAAATTGACAAAACAACCGTGTTTCCGTTGAATAATGCTGCATAGCTGCATTGCATTCCAAGATGACACCATACACAATTATGGTAAAATGTCAATCATTAGCCACATCTCCACTGCAATAAGACATTATCATACCGAATTCCCGTTTCCTATTATG
>CP135584.1:2526858-2637009 GCA_032401905.1 Swietenia macrophylla | reverse complement strand
AATTAATAAATTATAATTAATATATTTATTAGATTTAATTTTAATTATTTAAAATATATTAATTTAATTATTAAAAAATTATATAAAAAATTATATATATATATATATATATATATATGAAATACAATGAAAAAATTTGATTTTTTTTTTTCATATGCTTAAATAATAGATTAAATTATCAAGTCCCAAATATCCTCGAAAGAGTAATAATTCTTGTATTAAATTAAAAAAAAAAAAAGCAAAAACAAAAAAGAGTAAGAGGAGGATTAAGGTCAAATCGTGGAGTCCAAACGACACCGTGCAAGAAACCGTGTTCCGGTTTTACGGATTCTGGTTTCTGGATTTTTGTCTCGGTTTCTTTGTTTGACTTGACTCCGAAGAAGCACAGAACAGATTAGGAAGTGCAGAAATTGAATGCTTGTCAGAGAAAGAATAAAAGGAAACCAACCACCAACCACGATATAAAAATTAGTAAAAAATATTTTTGCCAGTCAACAAACAACAACGAGGAAGAGCATAACAAAGTTGAATTCTTTACTTTGTAAGTATTATTCTCAGTATGATATTATCATTAAATTACTGTAATTATTGCTATTATTATATTGGAGCTCTCTATTTGCTTGCATGTGCTTTTTTTGAAATCTTCGTGCACGAGTTTTCCAATTTTGATTCTATTATATTTTTTTTTCTCTTAAAAGCGTGTCCTGATTGTTGCAATTCATTAATGCCGTGAATGTACTTTGAATTTCCTTTTTTTTTTTTTTTTAATAATTTCCTTCCTTTTCTTAGTTGAAGAACGGAGAAGGAAAAGGAGTTTCGCATTTAACTTAAAAAGAAGCTGCTGATCTTGGGCTTATGGTGACTTTAGTGATCTGGGTTTCCGAATTCTAGTTCTGGGTTTTGGTTAACAGGGAAGGGTAGTGTATATAAGCTGAGATAAGGATTTCTGTATTTGGTTGATTGAGATTGGAGGAATCTGGGTTTGGTTTGGTTTGGTTTTTAGGAACATGAGAAATTGGGTCCCTCGTTTGGTTCAAAAAGGTAGTTTTGTGCCATAAGTTTTCTGATTCTGGGTGTTTTATTTAGATGGTTTTACGGGGTGGTTTTGGATTTGTTTGATGAATTTTCATTAGCATTGGACTGATTCGGCAGAAAATTGACATCTAGTGTTGTGTGTTTGAGTGGGGGTGGGAATTCTGTATTTATGTGAATAATGATCAGACAGATACTAAAGAAGCTTCCTCGAAAGTCTGCCAAGACATCGGATAATCGTGAAAATGGTGGAAACTCTGCCACACATTCAATTGCTTCAACTGGTTCAAGAAGCAGTGAGTTGGGAAAAAGTAAAGCTGGGAATTTGAATATTGTATCTCCGCAGGTGCATGATTCTGCTTCAGATGCGGGACAAAATTATGGTAACAAAACTCAACGTGGTGTGAATTTGAAGTTGAATGGGAATTCAATGCTTTCTTCTTATGATACATTACCCACATTTAGGGATGTTCCAAGTTCAGAGAAGCAGAGCTTATTTCTAAAAAAGCTGAACTTGTGTTGTGTTGTTTTTGACTTCACCAACTCAACGAAGAACCTCAAAGAAAAAGAGATCAAGCGACAGACGTTGTTAGAATTGGTGGATTTTGTGACTTCTGCAAATGGGAAGTTTAATGAAACTGTTATGCAGGAAGCTATAAAAATGGTATCTGCAAATTTGTTTAGAACTCTTACTCCTCAACCTCGCGAGAACAAGGTTGTAGATGGTCTTGATTTAGAGGAAGAGGAGCCTTCTATGGATCCTGCATGGCCTCACTTGCAAATTGTGTATGAGTTTTTGTTGAGGTTTGTTGCATCACCGGAGACAGATGCAAAATTGGCCAAAAGGTATATAGATCAATGCTTCATTGCTAAGTTGTTGGATTTATTTGACTCTGAAGATCCTAGAGAGAGGGAATACTTGAAAACAATTCTCCACCGCATCTATGGTAAATTTATGGTACATCGCCCATTCATCAGGAAAGAGATAAACAACATCTTTTATCGATTTATTTATGAGACTGAGAAGCATAATGGGATTGCTGAACTTCTGGAAATTCTAGGCAGCATAATTAATGGGTTCGCTCTGCCACTGAAAGAAGAGCATAAAGTTTTCCTTACTCGGGCTCTGATTCCCTTGCACAAACCAAAGTGCTTAGCAATGTACCATCAACAATTGTCTTACTGCATTACACAGTTTGTGGAGAAAGACTGCAAGCTTGCAGATACTATCATAAGGGGTTTATTAAAGTTCTGGCCTGTGACAAATAGCTCAAAGGAAGTCTTGTTCCTGAATGAATTGGAGGAAGTTTTAGAAGCAACCCAATTACCAGAGTTTCAGCGGTGCATGGTACCCTTGTTTCGGCAAATTGTTCGTTGTTTGAACAGTTTACACTTTCAGGTAGTAAGGTTACAATGTGTGGTTTTGCTTTGCTTTTATACGGTTGAATTTTTTGTTTCAGCTTCTCCTTTTGTAGATATCAAACACGTCAATTATGAAACATGGAATCTTTGTTATGGGTTTTATTTAAGTTCCTTTTATGTGGGGAGAGATCTCATCAACACTATTTTTTCTAATCAGTACCAGGAGTATTATTTTTCTACCCTAATTTGAGTTTTTATTAAAGCATTGAACCCTGCACGTTTGTAGTGTTTGTCTCCTCATCCATTTTGTTTGTACATTTGGACTTTATAGTGATAGGGAACCAGTCTATATGCTCAGCAAAAGGTAGGTCTTACTAAATAAAACAAAAAGTAAATGGAGAGTAATAAACAGTTTGCTAATACTTAAGAGTGTGTTTTACCCTTAAAACAGTGAAATCTCTTTATTTATCTTATCCTTTTCACATTTTTATTCTTCTAATGTTGTTCCTTTTCAAAGGAATTTATTCTTGAAGTAAATTCAAAGGCTGAAGTTAATTGACACTAAATTCCTCTTTCATTGATCTTTGTATCAAATTAAAATATTAAAAATCACAATCCATTTTTCTCAAGCCCTCCAAAATTAGTTGCTTCTATAGCAAATGAACTGATAAGTGCAGATTGCATATCATAGGATGATGAAGTGTGCTCCTGTGACAAATTTGGACGCCAACTTACGATGGCAGTGTTATTGTATATGTGCTGATTCATTATTTTTTCTGACGTGGTCATGAAGCAATAAACGGCAGTCAAGCTGAGTCGAAAGTAATAGTTATAAGATGAATCCAATCTATAACTGTACAGTGTCATGGAGAACTGTATATTTGCCAATCAGATGCCTTTCTGGGATTGTTTTACAAAGATCCAACAGTGCCACTGTAAAATTATATGAAAAGAGCAAATGCAGTGTGGATACACTTTTGCTTGGATCAAAATTGGTGAAATGGCTAGACCAAAATTTTTAGAGGAAGCTACCAGAAACTTTGTAGACTTGAGATCAGTCTTTCTTTCAAAGCTCAGCATATTAAAAACCGAATTTTCTGCTTAAATAGTTTCTATGGGGATTAATAGTTCTCCTTGATGTATGGTTTAATTATGTCTTAATATATTGTGAATATGGCTTTTGTAAGCTGATAGATTCAACTCATCACTCTCCTTGATCTCTGAATCTCATTTTATGCAATTGATACTTGTTTTCAGGTAGCAGAGAGAGCTTTGTTCTTGTGGAACAACGATCACATTGAGAACTTAATTATACAAAATCGTAGAGTTATACTTCCCATTATTTTCCCTGCCTTGGAGAAAAATGCCAGAAACCATTGGAATCAGGCTGTCCATAGTTTGACTTTGAATATCCGCAAGATTTTCTTTGATCTTGATCCAGAGCTCTTCAATGAATGCTTAGCTAAGTTTAGGGAGGATGAATCCAAGGAAGATGAGATTGAAGCAAGACGTGAAGCCACATGGAAACGTTTAGAAGTACTTGCTGAAGTGAAAGCAGCAAGTAACAAGCCACTGCCTGTTCCCCAAAAAGCAATGCCTTTGCCCACTGCAGGTTAGGGAGAGAGATGTTTGTTGATAGTTCACGTTTGACAATTAATATTTTAATTTAGATGATAACATTGATCAGGTGGTACATTCATGCATTGTTAATTAGATACCAGCCATGAAAGAAATCGATGATGTGATGGAGGGATAAGCCCAGTAAACATGTGGCGAGATTGATCCTTTTATTCATAAGCTTTTACCTTGCAGTTAAATACCAATGACCTTAATACTACCTACGACTATGAGACATCTAAATATGCATTGGTAGTGCCAAGAGGAACAAGAAGTAAATAATTTTCTTTTTTAAAAAAAAAAGAAAAAGAAAGAGCAAATCAAATGCTTAGAAACATTGAATTCATTCATGTATACTTCTGTAGTTCCTTCTGATCTCTTTTTTTCGCTGAAAAACTTGTGTAGAAGATTAAAATGGTGAATAGAATTTTCTAGGGTTATTATTGCCTCCCGATCATTAGTGCATGATAATTTCACCCCACGCGTGCGCGGGGAGGGCATAAATAGGAGGTTGTTAGTAATACTTTCGTTTCAACACATGCATAGGAGCAACTGTAGAAGCTTAAAATGTAAGGATCAATTTTGCAAAATGTTTAATGAGCTGACCAGATTGGCCAGAAACTTGTATCATTTTTATATTTTGACAAAATATCTCTGCCTTCTGCTTTTGTGTATATTACTCCATTTTCCTTCCGGCATCTTTCTTCACTGTGTCATCAGTTGCAGGAACTCTGCCAATGATCGCTTTCTGTCTCTCTAATTTCAGCTCCTTGAAGTTCTGGCTTGAATTTTCCTTGCATTAACTCATTAACTTTGCATTCGCTATGTGATGAGACTGTTTAGCTAACAGATGATCTTCAGTCTCAACTCCACACAGGATTCATGATCACTAACAATCATGAAAGAAATGCCCCTGTGCAATGATGGTGTTCCAATAAAATAAAAAGATTATCCATGAGTTTGTTCTCAATGTTTCTGAAAATAAGAGTGGAAGAGCAGAACACTTAAGATGATGTTCATTTGATTCCTTGGCTTCTAGTTTACTGTTTGCACTTGCAATTAATGATGCACACGGCGCTCCTATTGAAATTCACTTTTTTCTTCGCTTTCTTTCTTTATTTTATTAAAAAAAAAAGGTAAAACAAACGCAAGCCACCTGAGCCTTGAAGGCGAACTGCCCTTTATGTAATTGGACCACAGGGAAGCAGTGACTTCAGAAAGTCGGTTTCTTTAATTTTGAATGGGACAGAAAGCTATGGTTAAACTAATTATTTATCCAACTTGCACGACTACTCCCAATTTAGATGGGATTTCCAGCATAAATTCTTATATTTCATCTGAAACTATACCAAATTATTAAAGTTTGGTAAAAGAAATTATGGGTTTATCTCATTTATGAGAGTTTATGACCATTATGGATAATGGGGCATCTTCTGATCTTAGGACTCGAATTAACAAGCTGTTCTTTCACCTTTAGTTGGGAGACAAACCTCTAAACATTGTGAAAACTGGTCCTAAGGTGAATGGGATCTTAGCCTTATGTTTTCAATCTTAAAACATTATGAAACCATCTCGGTTTTTGAAGTCAATATAATTTGTTCATGAACAATATCTTTTATTTTTAAGTTAAAAAATATAATTTAAAAAAAAAGAGATAAAATGATACGGTAGCAGTAGTCGCTGCCCGTCCCCGTGACATTAAGATTTTCGTTCACATTCTGAATTTGCAATTGTGTTACAGTTGTTGAGGCTGATGACGTTGGTTAAATAAGGCAAAGCACCTGTAATAAATAAATCTATTTCACTGTTTAAGGTGGTGGTGGTGGTTTTGTTTACTTCGAATTCACCCAGCCCATCTGAACTGATAATTTATGTATTTATTGATAGTTCTTGTTCAAGATCTTCTCTTTTGTCGACCTTTGTTTTATTTCTATCTTCTTAAGCTTGGATGTTAGATTTTCGGACAGTGAATGTTCTTTCCATCCAAGTCCAAGGCACTGCTGCTTCGGTCGGTTTATTATTCCTCTTTCTCTCTTCCTTTCTGTGTCCCAAAGTGATGGGAGAAAAAGAAAAAGCAACTAAAGAAAATCTTAGGGAAAGCCTTACTTGTTCTTGCTCTCGCTAGGTAGGCATCTCATAAATTTCAAGCTCTTGGTCTCCTTAAGTAACTAGTACAAAGCATTCCAGTCTCTTCCCTTATCATCTGGGATTTGTTTGTTCCATATTATGTCTTCTTTTCTTTTCTCCTAGTACTTGTAACTTTCTCACTGTCAAGTTCTCTCTTTTTTTTCTTGTCTGGCTAACTTTTGTAATGTTATTTTGGTGTTTTTGATCGAACCCAGATTCTGAAATCGCTTGTCCCAGCCGGGTTAGCTGCTAATTGTGATAAATAATCTCCACAACGGAATGAGAAGAGCCTGGAAACCAGGAGCTTCTGGTGTGTATAAAGTCGTTACTGGCTATGCTTAATTTGTTCATTTCTCGTTTCTGCATCTAGTTTCTTGAATATTAAGTCGAAGGATGTCATTTATTGTTCTTGAATTTCGTACAGTTGAAGAAAGTTGTCTGATTTATTAGAGGATGATTTGTCGAAGCAAGATTAACTGCCCTGATGCTTTCTTAGGTGCTAATGGGGTTTTTGTAATCTTCATCTGGGGATGGGTTTCTTTATCCAGTAATAAGAATTATCTAATAGGGTCTTCTCATTCTGTGGCTTGAAATGGGTTTTGTGAATTTGGGTTTTCATCTTTTTTTTTGTGATGTGGAGGTTCTTGTCTCTCTGATGGACTGGCTTGGGTTTTGAAGTAGCTTCCGTTCTCATCTGCGTTTATTGAAGGACTTCTGCTGTTTAGTGTTTATAATATTTGAGCTATGATCAAGCAGATACTTGGTAAGCTTCCACGGAAGCCATCCAAGTCATCTGAAAATCACGAATTTGGGGTTTCATCTGCCCCTCCTCCTAATGCTACTAGTAGTGATCTTGTGAGTAATAGGGCATTGAATTTGGACCATATAACTCTTCCAGGCCCAATTTCTGCCCCAAATTTAGGACATACTCAGGGGAGTAAATTTCCCGAAATTGGAAATCTAAAACTGAATGGAAAACCAATAGTTGCTCCATATGAAGCATTGACTGGATTTAGGGATGTTTCAAGATCTGAAAAGCAAAACTTGCTTATCAGAAAGCTGAATCTATGCTGTGTTGTGTTTGACTTCACTGATCCTACAAAGAACTTGAAAGAAAAGGACATAAAGAGGCAGACATTGCTTGAGCTTGTCGATTATATTACTTCTGCAAATGAGAAATTCACAGAGACCGCCATGCAAGAAGTCGTAAAGATGGTATCTGTGAATTTATTTAGGTCACTTGCACCACAACCTCGTGAAAACAAGGTTTTACAAGCCTTTGATCTGGAAGAAGAAGAACCTTTAATGGACCTTGCATGGCCTCACTTGCAAATTGTGTATGAATTCCTTCTGAGGTTTGTTGCATCTCCTGAGACAGATGCTAAGTTGGCTAAGAAGTATGTTGATCACTCCTTTGTTCTCAAGTTGTTAGATCTCTTTGATTCTGAGGATCCCAGGGAGAGGGAGTATCTGAAAACAATTCTACATCGCATCTACGGAAAGTTTATGGTGCACCGCCCATTTATTAGGAAAGCTATCAACAATATTTTCTTCTGTTTTACTTATGAAACAGAGAAGCATAATGGGATTGCTGAGCTGTTAGAGGTTTTGGGCAGTATAATCAATGGTTTTGCTCTGCCACTTAAAGAAGAGCACAAATTGTTCCTTGTAAGGGCTCTAATTCCCCTTCACAAGCCAAAGTGCCTCCCTGTGTACCATCAACCATTATCGTACTGCATTTCTCAATTTGTGGAGAAAGACTGCAAGCTTGCAGACACTATTATACGGGGTTTGTTGAAGTATTGGCCAATCACCAATAGTTCAAAGGAGGTAATGTTCCTAAGTGAGCTGGAGGAAGTTTTAGAAGCAACTCAACCAGCAGAATTTCGAAGGTGTATGGTACCTCTGTTCCATCAAATTGCTCGTTGCTTAAGCAGTTCACACTTTCAGGTAATTAACTATCAAACCTTGATCTTCATTTAATTTTACTTTTTCACTCTTTCATTTTGCAAGAAATGCACTTGCTATATTGAAGCAAGCTGTCAAATATTGGGTTTACTTCCACTTGCTTGTTTTTGGTTCTTTCGCAGTAGTAGTTTCACTTCTGAATATTGGAACATGTTCTCATTGTTGTGTTGAGTATTAATTTTGTTTTCAGAAGTGGGAACAAGCGTTTACACATAACCTTTCTTGTCAAACTTGAAAAATATGATTTCCTATTTTCTTGTTTGTATTTCTTTTGGATAATTTTTTGCTCTTTGTATTTCCTTATCACATTTATTAAGGCATGACTATCAGCCAATGGTTAAAAATTGTTGTCAATCTTTCTGTCTTTTTAATGGTTGTGAGCTCACCACCATAAATGCAATCATGTAATTATGTCTAAATCATCCATATTAATTGACTTTGGCATGTCTTCTATGGCTACTGTATTTATTTCCAGATCTTTGAAAACCTTTTCACTGTGGAGGGAGTGCATAATATTAAATATGCCAAAAAAAATGATCATGGTGGAATATCAAATCTATTAATGCTAGGATTGGCATAATATGCAAGTTTGCTGGATCATAGTTTTGTAAACAGTGAATGGTTATGACAGTTCCTGGGTAGGATGGCAGAATGGAAATTGTTTTTTAACACTGACCAGGTAGCTGACATTGGCACCTGGCAACGTGAAATAATTGAGAACATAAGTTTTAGCCAATAAATTTTGGGGACACTGGGATTATTTTGAAGTCAGTAAAGGATCTATAATTGTCAACTGTAATCTGGTTGTGATATTGGAAATAGGTAGGTATCTTTCTGTGTGCTGGATCCTCCTTAAAGAACTGGAGTTTCATCTGTGGTTTTTGATATCAATGACACTTTTCCTCCCCATTCTCCAAACAGCTTTCTTATACTTAAAATGTTTTTTAGTTGATTGCCCACTGCATTAACATTGCCACTGATATGCACTTTTCATGTTGTAGCAGCACTGTTCTTGTGACTGGTGCCTGTTTGTATCATAGCCTTCATTATTTTTTCCTTATTTTTCATCAATGTAAACCAATCCCTTCCCAACCCTGATGTGGTTGAGATTCAAATCTCAGACACTTGCAAGATCGCAGGAGATTTTACCTTTTGAACCAAGTAGCACACAAATCCTAGTCTTCAAGTTTAAATATAAGAAATTGCATTTTTTGCAACCAGTGGTTATTATTCAACATTTTAAATCTTTTTATGAGGATGTGAAAAGATCAGAACTGGATTAGGAAGTAAGAAATTGGGAAAAGAAAATGAATGTATAAGTCAATTTTTACAAATTTAAATTTCAGCCACTTTTTACTTACTTTTTCACAGGTGGCAGAGAGGGCTTTGTATTTGTGGAACAATGATCACATTGAGAATTTAATCAGACAAAATCGGAAAGTTATACTGCCTGTTATCTTCCCTGCCCTAGAGAAAAATGGTTGTAACCACTGGAATCAGGTGGTCCAGAGCTTGACACTTAATGTTTGCAAGATATTCTCTGAAATTGATCACGAGTTATTCGAGGAGTGCTTGCACAAATTCCAGGAGACTGAAGCTAAAGTGGAGGAGATCAAAACACAACACGATGCCACATGGAAGCACATGGAAGAGATTGCTGCTACAAAAGCTGCAAGTAGTGAAGCAGTTCTTTCAAACTAGTAATAAGAAGATATCTTTGTGCAGTTAAAAGGTTGGATTCAATTGACTAGTGCGGTAACCTCAGATGGATAATGTGCTTTAAGTGAAAAAAATACTTACAGGTTGGTATCATGCTGATTATACTCCTAATTTATGGATTGTCAGTAGTCTGCTGGTTGCAAGTTCATGAAGCAACACAGTCCGACTGTCTGGTGTTCGCACATATACCATTTGCTTGGTTACTCCCCAAACAGGGGCTACTGATGACACCACTTTCCCATTGAGAGACGTGTTTTTTCTTTCTGGTGGTTGATACTTTGAGAAGCACCGGTGAGGAGTGAGCTACAATCACAGGGGATTTTACTTGCTGAACCAGTCAAACTCATTTCCTTTGCTGTATATCTATCTGTATATATTTATTTCCATTTGTTCTTACAAATTAAACCTTTGATTTGTGTGCATTCTTGTATGTACAAGTTTGATAGATGTTATTTGTTTTCCAACATATTTTTCCGACAGATTACCTGTATTTCTTGCTTGTATTTTTCTTGTGCATCTACCTTCTGCTTGAAAAGATCTGTCGAATGCTTTATTTTTGGATACTTTATGTTGCTGCCTATATAATAGCATTTATCTAAATTTCCTGCTAGTCATTCCCATTTTAGATAATACTATTCGTCATCCCAGTTAAAGATCTTCTTCACCAAACAAACCAGAGTAATCTACTAATCCTGCAGTACAAACAGTGTGAAAATGATCAAAGATGATCTGCAACATGAACCAATACCTTCAAAAATGATTCTCTGAGTAGGAAACATGGCTGCTGGAGATAAATACACTCATCTATAGCTCCAGCAGTGCCATTGTGTCTGGTTTCGGGTTTAGATTAATTGTAGTAAGTCACAAAATGATCTTATTTTATGTGTTTAGTTATTTATTTCTATTTTAATATAAGAAATAATATGATTTAATGTTTTTAGGGATTTTCTGACTGCTGTTTCTGATCATCAGGTTCAGAGGGGGTTAAATGTGAACCCAGAAAATTGTTAGAATCTGTTCTAACCCCCAAATCTCCTATGTCAATTCCCCTTCATATTATAATCTCTTCTTTTTTTTCAAATATAATATTATAAGAGATAACTTAATTCTTTAAGCTATTATGGTGGTCTCACACCATTTATTCTAAGCAAATCAAATCCAAAAAAATAATCCAAATCCAACCATAATCTCATACACCAACTCTGATTACAGGCGTGATTAGTGAGAACAGGCTTGCTTTTTATCATCTACTTCTTCATATTTTTACATTTACAGACCACCATTAGCGTGGCCAAGCCCAAACCTATCACAATCTTCGTACAAGAATCATATTTGCTTTTGAGTTTGTCAAGACAAAATATGTGAAGTCTGGCATAAAATTACAGGCTCCATAATTGATAATAATGACTTTGCCAAACACTTCCCCAAATCATAGGCAATCTTGCTAGGTTTTTCAAAGTCCGTAGTTATGCTCCCATTAGAGAAAGCCTTAGGTGACGGCAGTCTTTTTCCTTTAATAATAAAATTATTTAATTAATAAAAAAATATTTATTAATAAATTTTATTTTTAATTAATATAATAAAAAATTATTTTTTATTAATTAAATAATTTTATTATATTATTTATATTAATATAATAAAATTATTTTACCCAAAATTTTTTCACTGCTCGTTAATTCGTGCAGCACACATTTCAAAAGTACTGCTAGTTTATTTCGGTCGTCTTATAATTTAGCGTTGTCCAGAGCTCACAGCGGGACATGTCTGTGTTATCCCTTTAGGGCTTAGTAACCTTTCTGCTCTGTTCGTGTAAGGAGGACAAGGACAACTTGCAACGGGCAAAGGCGACAGGGATGAAGCTCCAGATTATTTCTAAAGAAATCATCAAGCCTTCTTTTTCTCCACCCCTGGTTGGGTCCGGGATTTTTAAGCTGTCACTTTTGGATCAGCTTGCTCCTCCTTCTTATGAAACTCTGCTTCTCTTTTATCAGTCCGACATAAATGTTGATTACCATCTCTCAGTTCACGAACGATCCCACCAGTTAAAGAAGTCGCTGTCTGATGCATTGACTCGCTTTTACCCACTTGCCGGAAGAATCAAGGATAATCTGACAATCGATTGCAGCGACGTCTGTGGAGCTGTTTATGTCGAAGCACGAGTCAACTGCCGGCTCCCTGACTTTCTCGAACAACCGGATGGAGAAGCGGCTAGACAATTCATTCCTGCTGAGTTTGAGTCTAAAGAAGTCAACGCGGATTATTCTTTATTACTTGTTCAATCCAGCTTCTTCAGTTGCGGCGGTGTTGCAGTTGGTGTCTGCTTGTCGCACAAGATAGCAGATGCAGCCACAGTAACCACGTTCGTCAAAGGCTGGGCCGCCACCTCTGTCGGTTCCGGCGAGGCAGTGCTTCCGTCGTACCGCGCGTCGTCTTTATTCCCACCGAGGGAAATCTCTTCCCTGATGCTACCGGATGTCAACTACACCAAAGACAAGTGCGTTATCAAGAGGTTCGTTTTCGACGCCGCAAAGATTGCCGCTCTGAAGGCCACATCCGCCACCACAAGCGTGCAGCAACCGACGCGCGTGGAAGCCGTGACGGCGCTGATTTGGAAATGTGCAACGAACGCTTCAAGATCAAACTCAGGTTACTCCAAGCTTTCTGTTTTGTCTCAATCAGTAAACATACGCGAAAAGATTGTCCCTCCCATGCCCGACAACTCCATCGGGAACCTCATGGGGTACTTCGCAGCGCAAAAAGACGAAAGCCACATAGAATTACAGGGCCTGGTCCGCGAGATAAGGAAAGAGACGCAAGATTTCAGCAAAAACTACGTACAAAAACTTCAAAGAGAAGATGCATTGGAAGCGATCACAGAGCATTTCAAAGACGCAGTAAGCATTCTAATAAGCCACGACATGGAACTGTACATATGCAGCAATCTGTGTAATTGTTCAGTGTACGACATGAATTTTGGGTGGGGAAACCCAACGTGGGTAACAATTCCCTGCGGGAGAGGAAATCAAAAGAACGTCGTGGCGTTGATTGAGACAAGAAAGAGAGACGGATCAGTTGAAGCCTGGGTGAGTCTGAGGGAAGAA
The DNA here is from genome assembly GCA_032401905.1 of Swietenia macrophylla. Taxonomy (NCBI): domain Eukaryota; kingdom Viridiplantae; phylum Streptophyta; class Magnoliopsida; order Sapindales; family Meliaceae; genus Swietenia; species Swietenia macrophylla. The sequence goes on along the minus strand of CP135584.1, from coordinate 2,624,083 downwards.
GACATGGAGTTATTCGAACGTGATCAAGAGCTGCTTACTTACGCTTCTGTTAATCCCAGTGTCCTGTTAAAATCTTCCCTTTGAATTGTCAGAATTTCGGACAGGACTGGACTTACCAGACATTGCCTGTTTCCGGACCGTGTGTACACGGGCCTTGTTACGGGAGGGGACAGCCGTCCGGTCTGTTAATTAATTAATAAAGAGTTAGAACCAATACTTTTAATTTTAAAATATTATTCCACTGTTTTGGTGGTGACTGACACGTCACTGAAATATTTTTAAATCCTATTATTGGATTTAAGACAATTTATTATTTATTTAAACAGTAAATTTGCATAATTTTAAAAATTATTTATTACATAAATTAGCTGAAATGGTACACTTGGAGATAGTGATAGCTTGCAAGTGTAATATTTCGCAGTTAATGTCGGCAGGCGGCGGGTGGGGTAGAGGAAGTGCAAAGTCAGTCAACGGGCAGGTGGGTTTTGATAACGAGAGGGGATCGAATAAGATTAAGAGAAGTACATGATCGGCAAATTGTTGAGGTTAACGTGTATGCACATGTTCACACTTTTTTTTTTAATATATAATTTTTAATTAAAGATTTTTTTTAATTTTTATATATAATTTTTAGAGTATAAATTTTAATTAAATTAATTAAAAATTAGGTTAAAGTTGATATTGATTCTTAATCTAAAATAGTTATAATGTACAAAGTTACACTGAATTTATATTTACAAAAATTTAGCAGCATCATATTTAATATAAAAAATAAAAAATTTATTAAAATAAATTAAGAGAAGTATAATAAAAACAAATTATACAAAAAAAAGGGGTTTTTAATATATTATTTTATATTTATAGTCTAAATAAGTAGTGTTTTATATTTGAGATTAAATATACAGTATAATAATTATTTTATTTTTGTATTTTTATCAAAAGAATTTTTTAAAAGAATTATAATTTTAATAAAATTTATCAAAATTTCTTTATAAATAATTAAAATTTGGATAAAAAAATTTTAAAAAATATAAGGTAAAATGATCATCAAATAAATATTTGGTCTCAAACACAACGTAATATTTATTTAGATTATAAATATAAAATGACTTAAAAATTAAGTCGCTTTTGTAAAAATAAAAAAAAAAAAAAAAAAGCCCCCAAAACAATAGCATACCAATATATATGCCACATGATCTGCACGGTGGAGCATCCGCTTTATGAGACAAATGCCAGCAACTCCCGGTCAATTTCGAATCTAGCCATGTCTTCCTCTATCAAATGAATCCAGGCTTCAATTCCGTCGCCAGATGCAGTGTCCATGAACGTCACTATATTCTTGAAATTTAGTCTCGCAGAGCCTACCCATACCGGCTTCCCCCAACCGAAATCTGCTTCATACAGAGGAAACCTGCACAAACTTGTGAAGTTCAACGAAACCATCTCTCCTCTGACGAATCTTTCAGCTCCATCTACGATGAAATTCAAGTGTTCATTTCCCTCTTGCAGTTTTTTCACGTAGTCTTTGTCTATCTTGCATAATGAGTCTCTCATTTGGCTGATAAGACCTTCAGGATCGGTTTCCATTGATGGAAATGTCATTGCTATTCGGTAGAGATTCCCGAAAGAATAGTCGGGCAGTGGCGGCTCTATTCTCGAACGTAGGTTCACTGCATGAACCACTGCGTAGAACTTATCAGGGGCTGATTCTGATTCCTTACTGGCCGCCTGCACGAATCGGCTCCATATGAAAGCCGATAAGGCCTCGATGCGGGACGGGCGTTTCTGTTTTTCTAAGCTTTTGCTGTCAGTATATTTTGCCCTGATTTCTTCTATCTTGTGGGCGCTAAACACAAACCTCTTTATTGCAATATTCTCCTTCGTGATACCGATGTCTGGCCGAAACCCTGATAAGTTCTTTGGCGGAAAGAGTGTGGCAGATACAAATTCTACACGCACCATGTCTTTCTCCCCGCGCGCAATGGCTGCCCAGCTCTTGAGAAACGTAAAAAATGAAAGAGCATCTCCGACCTTGTGAGAAATGCAGATACCGATCCCAATTCCACCACAGTCAAAAACGTTGAATTGGATTCCAGCAGGCAGTTCATCAGCATCATCGACAGCAAGTGGGAGTAATTTGTCGTGTTGACCAGGGACTGGATTTTGAAGAAGGTCTGAAAGTTGGGACTTGACTCGAGCTTTCTTGAATGGTATGCCGTCGTCGTTGCAGTCAATGTAAGTATTGTCTCTAATCCGTCCTGCTAGAGTATAAAAGAAACTCAAGACTTCAGATAAGGATTGTTTGAGATAATCATAACGCTTTTCGACATTTCTAAATTCTGTAGTGTTATTCTGATCAGATGGGTAGAAGATAACCAAAGGGTTGTACACAGGAGGAGAAATTTGATCAAGAAAAGAGAGTTGGTAACGGCGAAGGTGGTGAGGAGTTGGAGAAGATGGTTTGATGGTTTCTGTTGCGATTATTTCAACTTCAAGCTTCATCCTCTTGAACAGAACAAAGTGAGCTTCACTTCTGATTGCACCCATCTGCAATCAGATATATAGAGAGCTAGCTACTACTGGAAGACGACCATGAAATCCTTTGTTTAGTGTTAGGGTTTACCCGAGTTTCACTCTTAGCTAATTGAAATTCTGCATGTGTGTCCCTAGCCACCGACCACTATTATTATTATTATTATTATTATGCACTGCAGTTCCATCTCAATATGGAATTACATCATCAGGGCATGTACATGGGCTTCAACCAATTCTTTTCTTGAAACGAAGGACAAAATCCCGCTGCAAATCTATTCAAATTCACTGTGTCTGTGAGATATCATGTCAAATTTTCATGCTGTATAAATCGATGTTGTTGTTGTTGTTGTTGCTATCCAATGCATTTGATAATTAGGTCAATCACGTATTTGTTGGTCAGCATTTGGCGTGTAAATCAGATGGAAGGTTTCCCGACAGACAAGTAAAATGAGAAAAAGGATGTAGAAAAGAGGAGGTTCCCAGAGTAGTTCTATCTACTTCCTGTAAACATGGGGGATTATTCATCTTCTAAATTTTCTAATTTAGACTGAAATTTGGATATATTCAAAATTTAAAAGCTATAAGTACAAGTGCAAGTATAATTAAAATTTAGTTAAAAATTAACAGCAAATACAGGACAGATAATACATGTATTGTTTGAAATTATTAAAATTTAATTTAAAATTAAAGTTTAAATTTAAAGATTAATTATATATTATTATTATTTTTAAATTTAATATTAAATTTAAAGATTCAAATTAAAATGAAATTACAATTTTAAAAAACAATAGATGTTGATTTTGCATGGGTTAGGAAAAGATTAATGTTGGTGTACTTAGAATCAGATGGGGTGCATTTCAGTTGGTCTTTAACTGAGTTCCCGTAGGTGGGCTTTCTTTGTGATCCATTTGGTTTCTTCGATTGCGTGTTCGAGAGGGGGCGAGACGGGGAAACCGGAAATCACATTCAGGATTCCGAGGGAAACATGATTCTTTGTTAATTAATTTGATTCATCATCAGTCCAGATGGCAATCATGTGGCGGCTATCTAATTGGGACCCACCGATGGAATAGATACCACGATCCAACTAAGCTCCACATCATCATGCGCGGCTGTCACACCAGACAGAGTTAATCTAATCTGCTCTCAAACCTTGGTGACCACCTCTCCTCTGCCGATTGTACACCTGGAAAAACAGAGTTTCTCCCCTGCGATCAGCAGTCAAAACGTACCTTCATATGAAGAATCATTTCCGAAGCTTCTTCTCTGACCCGCGGTCACAGACGCCACGCCATCCACAATATGAATTGAAGCTTTGAACCAGTCTCTTCCTCCCTCCCTCTGTTTCTGTGACTCGTCAATGACTTCTCCACAATCGTAAAAGGCAAAAGCTGAAGCTGAAGCTCCATTAACTTTTCTCAACATCTGTCTCTGAAGAAATGCCAACTTTAGCCGTGAAACTCTACAGTATTTTCTTCAAACTCAACAAGAAACACCTGCTACACAATCTAAGAACACAAACACAACCACCTCTTCAGAACACCAACCCATTTGGTACGCCCTGTCGTCAGGACGAATCCGTGGCCGCCAGCAACCCCACGTTCATTGATGGGGTGGCAACTAAAGACATCCACGTGGACCCCTTCTCTTGTCTGAGCCTCCGTATCTTCCTGCCCGACACAGTTGTTAACTCCTCATCGGCTGACGCTCATGTTTACAAAGGCTATTCTCCGGTAACAACGGGGAGGAACTCTTACAAGAAACTGCCTCTCATGTTGCAGTTTCACGGTGGGGGATTTGTGAGCGGAAGCAATGACTCAGTTGCAAACGATGTGTTTTGTAGGAGGATTGCCAAGTTTTGTGACGTGATTGTTGTGGCAGTGGGGTACAGGTTGGCGCCAGAGAGTAGGTATCCGGCGTCGTTTGAGGATGGGCTTAAGGTGTTGAATTGGATGAAGAAGCAGGCTAATTTAGCTCGGCTAGGGAGTGGAAATGGTCAGAGAGTTCATGGCAAAAAAGAAAAACATGTTTTTGATGAGTTTGGTGTGTCAATGCTAGAGCCTTGGCTGGCTGCTCATGGTGATCCCTCGAGGTATGCTTTTTGGTCCCTTGGCTTGGCTTAATCTGAAATTGCTTGGTTCTTCAATTTGTGATTTGATGCATTGCTGGTATTTGTGTGTTGAATGCTCAAGCAACCAGTCAATCAATCTTATTATGTGGGAATTTGAAGCCTATGCATGACTGAAAGCCAGTAATTGCAGTATGCAGTATTTCAGAATATAATCAATGATCTTTCTAATTTGCTGACAAAATATATATATATATATTGTAATTTCTATGGTGCCAACAAGTAAGAATAGATTGATTTGCAGTAGAACCTCCGAGAGGACTCTGTTCTAGGTACAGGAGAATTGTATGCTTTGTTCATTTAAAGTCGAAGAGATGCGAAAGAGTTCATGTAAATTCGGTTATGGGGATAAACATGTCAGATGAAAATTCTCAAGGAATATGGGAAATTTAGGAAAGCTTTCAAAGTGATTGTGGCTCTAAAATTAGGAATGGAGCAAGCAGAATTCTTGATTATTCACTTTATCTATGCCAAGTATATGATTGCAGTTTAATTTCACTTTTGGTTTTGTTCCCGCCCTAATTCGTCTATTCTTGTGTTCTTTTCATTTTTTTTTTTTTAAGAACTTAGAATAACTTGTCCTCTTATGAGAACAGGTGTGTTCTTCTTGGGGTAAGCAGTGGTGGAAACATAGCGGACTATGTGGCTCGGAAGGCGGTCGAAGCAGGAAATCTTCTGGATCCTGTAAAGGTGGTGGCACAAGTTCTCTTGTATCCTTTCTTCATCGGGAGTGTTCCCACAAAATCTGAAATTAAGCTGTCAAATGCCTACTTCTACGACAAGGCTACCTGCTTACAGGCATGGAAACTTTTCCTACCCGAGAATAAATTCGATCTGGATCATCCAGCTGCCAACCCCCTCATCCCTGGTAGAGAACCACCCCTAAAGCAGATGCCACCAACGCTTACAGTTGTTGCAGAGCATGACTGGATGAGGGATCGAGCCATTACCTACTCAGAGGAACTGCGGAAGGTTAATGTTGATGCACCCGTTCTTGATTACAAGGATGCCGTGCATGGTTTTGCTACTCTTGATATTCTGCTGCAGACGCCACAAGCCCTTGCTTGTGCAGAGGATATTGCTATATGGGTCAAGAAATATATATCACTGCGAGGAAACGAGCTTTCATACTAAATACACCAGAAAACAATGAAAACCAAGCATCATTTTTGTCTGTTGAGGAATAGACTTTTGGTTACTCATCACATAGACCAATTTACTGGTTGAGACGCTGGCAATGCTTTTGTTTTATTGTAAAGCAATTATGGTTAATGTTGGATCGACAATGTACTCAATACACAGTTCTATGAATAGAATCCCTCAAGCTTGAACTAAGATTGACTTCAACAATCAAAAACAGTAATCAATTTATCCCTCAGAACTGCCCAATCAAGATTTAAACAAGCAATCAACCAAGAATAGTTTAACTAACACAGAATAATCATCAATTGAATGCAGAACCAAGAAAAATTACGTGGTTCAGCAATCAGCCTACATCCATGGCAAGAAACGGCAGCAAACTACATTATTTCTTCAAATCAAAGTGTACAAGTATTGCAAGAATTACAGACCTTGAGAATACATTTCTTTCACCAGCTTTTAACCTTTAAGAAGCTCTTTCAAATACATCAACAACTTTCTACCAAAACAGGATACAAGACGATCAATTTTTTTGACTCCTCAAAACCGAATTTCGTCAGCTATATATACACATTGTTTCTTGGTTAACAGAAATAACAAATTCTGTTATTCTTCACAAGTCGTCATGGTAACTGTCATACCAGCTGCATATTTGATTAACTAACTGATGTCTTAACAATCCTTCACAATTATCCACCTTGGTTGTGAATCAGTTTGCTGAACCTGCTTCTTTTGGCATGATTTACATCACTTTTTCAATAGAAACCAAGTGCAGTCAATGCCTAAATTTAGAGACTGTCAAGATCTTAGTTAGCATATCAACTGCATTATCATCAGTATACACCTTCTCCAGTTCAATATTCCCATTTGAAACTTCTTCTCTAATGAAATGACATCTCACATCAATGTGTTTTTTTTTTTCATGATACGTTTGATTTTTGCTTAAATAGATTGCACTTTGGCTATCACACTTAATGCAGAGCTTCTCTTGTTTTATTCCTAACTCTAATATAAAACCATGTAGCCATTTAGCCTCCTTCACAGTTTCTGTAATAGCAACATACTCTGATTCAGTTGTAGACAATGCTACTATATGAACTGTAAAGTAGATTTTCAGGGCGCATAATCATTAAACAAATTGAAAATATAACCAGTTCTTGACCTCTTATTCAGATCCCTTGTAAAAATAGCATTCACATACTCTTGTAGTTCTTGCACATGATTCTCATCATTTTTGAACTTGAGATTTACCTTTAAAGTCCTTTTTATATACCTGAGAATCCACTTAACTACATTCCAGTGCCTTCTACTGGGATTAGCCATGTATTTAGTCACCATGCTTACTGCATAAGCAATGTCAGGCTTTGTGCAAATGATGGCCTACATGATGCTCCCAATTACACTAGCATAGGGTACATTAATCATTTCAGATTTTTCCTCATCTATTATAGGACTATCGTTTGCTGTGAGCTTCTCACAGGTTTTGCATCTGTCATCCTACACCCTTTAAGAACCTTACACAAATATCCTTGGTGTGAAACAAATAACATGCCTTTATTTCAGATTCTTGAAATGTTCATGCTTATTATCTTCTTTGCTTCACCAAGATCTTTCATTTCAAATTCTTCTTTAAGATTACTTTTAAGCTTTTGAATTTCTGACACTATCTTGCTTGTAATGAGCATGTTATCTACATAAAGGAGTAGAAATATTGCCCTTTCAGTACCAACATGTCTATGGTAAACACAGCAGTTATAATTGCTTCTTTGATAATCATTTTTTTACCATGATTTCATCAAATCTTCTGTCCCACTGCCTTGGTGATTATTTTAAACCATAGAGGGACTTCTTGAGTAAGCAAACATGATCTTTCTTCTATTAAGATTCAAAACCTTTAGGCTGCTTCATTAGTATTTCTTTATCAAGATCCTCATGTAAGAATACTGTCTTAACAGTCATCTGCTCTAATTCAAAATTAAATTTTGCTGTCAAAGCCCATAGCATCCTTATTGACCTATGCTTGATTACTGGAGAAAAGACTTTTATATAATCTATGCCTTTCCTTTGTGTATAGCCTTTGACTACTAGTCCAGTTTTATATCTGACTACATCCTCATTTGACATTTCTTTCTTTTTCTTAAAGATCTATTTGCTTTCAACTATTCTCATTTCTCTTGGTCTTGGCACTAATTTTCATGTCCCATTCTTAAATAATGAATCTATTTCCTCATTCATTGCAGCAAGCCACTTCTTCTTTTTATCACCTTGAATGACTTCTATATATGTAGTTGGTTCAACACCAATGCATTTATCCATGGCAGAAAATGCATATACTATTAAATTAGCATGTTCTTACCTAGAAAGAGGTCTCACTATTCTTCTAATTCTGTCTTTTATCAACCGATATCCATTTGATAATTATTGTTGTTGACTTCTTGTTTTCTGTTCTGATTTAGTTTTAATTTCATCAAATTTTGGTGTTGTTTTCTCCACCTCAATCTGAATAACTCAAGTTTCCTTCCATTCTTCTTCTGTTGGTCAGCAACTCTCCTTGATTCACTTCTCTTATTTAAATTCAGCATAGCATCTTTATTAGACATAACATCCTTGTTTATTATGCACCTAGGAGGGCTAAGATTAGTGCACCATATCTTAAAGCCTTTGACACCTTTAGGATATCCGAGAAAAATTTCCTTCAAAACTTTAGATTCTAATTTTCCCTTCCTAATGTATATGTTTGCAAGATAATTAAAGATTTTCAGTTTTTGGTAGTTAAGAGGTTTACCAGACTACATTTCTCGGGGCATCTTTCCTTTTAAAAACTTTGTAGGAGTTTTATTTATCAAGTATGCTGCTGCAACCATTGCATTTGCCTAGAATACCTTTGATAACTTTGAATGACTAAGCATGCATCTTACCTTCTTAACTATGGTTCTATTCATTTTCTCAACATTTTGCTGTGGAATCTCTCTAACTGTCTTATACCTTGCTATGCCTTCTTTTTTTATAGAAGTTATTGAATTCTTTGTGACAAAATTCAAGCCATTATTAGTTCTTAGCACCTTCACCCTCCTTTTAGTTTGATTTTCCACTAATGATTTCCAGTTCTTGAAGTAATCAAACATTTCATCTTTTGTTTTCAACACATACACTTATAATTTTCTAGAGAAATCATCAATCAAGGACAAGAACTACCTCCATCCATTCATTGATTTTTCTAATGCTGGCCCCTAAAAATCAGAATAAATATAGTCTAGAATGTTTTTTGTAATGTGTTTTTTTAATCAAACTTGAATATACAGGCTTTACCAAGCACCCATTCTTCATAAAAGTCTAATTCTTTAATGTGATCAGATCCCAGTAGACCCTACTTAATTCTTTTAGTCCCTTCTGGCTTATGTGTCCTAATCTTAGGTGCCATAACTTGGTTCAATCTGATTCTGAAGTTGCAAAAACTAATGCTGAACTGTTTACTGTCTCACCATTGAGGACATATAAACCGTCAATCATGCTGCTTTTTAATGCAACCGTGGAGCCTTTTACCACTTTCAGCTTTCGTTTTTTTGCTTTAATTGTGCAGTCTAACTTATCAAGTATTCCAAGTGATATCAAGTTTTTCTTCAACTTAGGAACATGCCTCACATCTTATAATTTTAAGACTGAACCATCAGTCAATCTTATCCTGACATTTCTAGCCCCAACTACGATGTAGGCTATATTATTTCCCATCAAAACTTTACCTTTATGGCTTAAATTGTAGGTAATAAAGGAATTCTTGTGTGGACACATATGTAACAAGCATCTAGGGTCTAAAATCCATTATTCTTCTATCCTTTTTTCTGATGCAACAAACATTCTACTTGAATCATATTCATCACAGGAGGAGTTACTGTTTTCAGAAACTACTGTAGCCTTTCCATTGTCCTTCTTAATTTGCTTTTGTTTTTTTTTTTCCAGGGCAATCTTTCTTGAAGTGTCCCTCCTTATGGCTTTGAAAGCATTTAAATTTCTTGTTTCTTGATTTCGATCTCTGTTGATTCTTCTCTTTAATATTTTTTTCTCTTTTTAATACCTTCTCTTGCAGCAAGAGCCTCACTCTGCCCTGTTTCTCAGGCTTCATCTTTCTTCTTTAATTCTTTCGAATTCAAAGCTACTTGCATTGAGATTGACTCCCTTCCAAGTGTTAATATGTCCATAAAATACTCATATAACTCTGAAAGAGAGCTTAGTAATAGCATTGCTTTATCTACATCCTTTATCTTTACATTAATATTTTCTAAGTCTAAAATTATACTATTGAATTCATCAAGGCGTTCTTTTATTGATCTACCTTCTTTCATTGCAAAGGTATAAAGTCTTCTCTTTTTGTAGAGTCTATTGGTCAGAGATTTTATAATATACCTAACCTCCAACTTCTGCCAAAGCCTAGCGGCTATTGTCTCTTTTAAGACTTCTCTTAATACCCTCTATCTCTTAAACTCAATACTAGAACACTGTGCACTTTGTTCAAGATCCTTTTCTTTTTTTTTTCCTCCTGTCAATGTTGATAGCATTCTATCTTCCCCTAATAATGCATCTCTAACCCTTAATGCACTAAGATTGCTCTCATCTTGATTCTTCACAAGTTAAAGTCATTTTCAAGTTCAAACTTAAGTTGAGCTATTTTTTTTAACAATAACTTCATAGGCTCTGATACCACTTTATTGGATCAACAATGTACTCAATACACAGATCTATGAATATAATCCCTCAAGCTTGAACTAAGATTGACTTCAACAATCAAGAACAGTAATCAATTTATCAGTTAGAACTGCCCGATCAAGAGTTAAATAAGCAATCAACCAAGAACAATTTAACTAACACATAATAATCATCAACTAAATGCAAAAATAAGAAGAATTACGTGGTTTGGCAATTAGCCTACATCCATGGCAAGAAACAGCAGCAAACTAGTTTATTTCTTCAAATCAAAGGGTACAAGAATTGCAGGAATTACGGACCTTGAGAATACACTTCTTTCACCAGCTTTTAACCCTCAAGAAGCTCTTTCAAATACATCAACGGCTTTCTATCAAAACAAGATACAAGAAGATTAAATTTTCTGACTCCTCAAAACTGAATTTCGTCAGTTATATATACACATTGTTTCTTGATTAACAGAAATAACAAATTCTATTGTTCTTGATAAAGACACCGGCTGTCATCCTAATGTCATACCATCTGCATAGTTGATCAACTAATTGACGTCTTAACCATCTTTCACAGTTAATAGATAGGTTTCATTGAATTTTTGAGAAACATTTAATGATTGGGGCATCATTTGTTCATATTCTCTACCTGTATGCAGAATTAAACTGAATAATATTCATTCCTTCTTCAAATTTACAACTGATTCCAGCAATTTTCATGTGTGCATTACTGGCAAATGCTATATACATTGGTATATAGCACCATGAACAAACTTATAATGCATAGTAATAGCATCTCGGCTGGCCGGCTAGAATATGCATCTGAGCCTTTTTTTTGGTTTTACTAAGACTTGCAGTTCTAATAGAAGGATTGAAGGAGAGACATATGAATACGTCCTAATGAATGCCTACTACAAGACCCAACAAGACAGTATAGTAGTTGCTGATTTTGTGGCACATACACAGAAAACAAAAAATTGATAAATAAAAAATGAAGATGCAGAGTTGCAGACAATGTAATTTGGGTCTCGACAAGGATTAATTTATGTTGCATTAGGATAATCCTGCTAAAAGAGAACAATAATAGTATAGAAACAACTAGCATATATACATGCGAGGAATTCCGTAAATCAGAAAACGACGGTCAGGTATGGATAAATCGTCTAAAGTTGACAGAAAAAGAGCCTAGTGGGTCAACATATTTAACTCTCCAAGGCTCCTGGAATTCCGCCAAAAATAAGTTTAAAGAGTGTATTCCCATTGCTATATGCTGACATTGTTGCTCTAGACTATGTGCAGTTGTCTAGTCGAAGCAAGACACCTTTTTAAAATGATTTCTTTTTTCATATTTTTTGGATTTAAGTATGAGTCTTTGTTATCATCACCTGAACAAGAAAACACAATAAATAGCCATTCCGCAGCTGATGGTCTTTCGAGCATTTCTATAGCATAAATGTTCTAAGCGGTAGAAGCTAAATTTATAATGGCGCCTGATTTCTACTGGCCCCGTGGATTCTATCTTGATGATGAAAAAAATGAGCCCATTGGCCTTGGCCTTGGCCTCGACCTCAACTTCTCAGCCGCCGCATTCTATCCGTTCAGCCGTGTTTCCACTTTGGAGAACACTTCTTGCGGCTGTTCTATTTCATATGAAACACGAGATCTGAAGAGGTTGAAGAAGACACCGGATGAATCCGGTGGAATTAATAGTACTCTCTACGGTGGTGGTAACAGTGGGAGTACTAATAGCTTGAATAGCTTGCGGAGACGCCAATTCCGGGATCATATATGGGCTTACACGCAGAGATACTTAGCAATTGAGGCCATGGAAGAAGCAGCGCTGGCGATGATGCGAGGCAAGGAAACTGAAGTTAAGGATGGAGGAAATGAAGACGGAATGAAACTAGTACAACAACTTATTGCTTGTGCAGAGGCAGTGGCTTGCCGCGAAAAAGCATATGCTTCAGCTTTGCTGTCAGAACTCAGGGCCAATGCTCTTGTCTTTGGAACATCATTTCAGCGAGTGGCTTCCTGCTTTGTTCAAGGACTTTCTGACCGCCTTGCTCTAGTTCAACCACTTGGAGTTGTTGGAGTCATAGGCCCGACAACGAAATCAATGGCCGTTACATCAGAGAAAGCTGAAGCCTTAAGCCTTGTTTATGAAACTTGCCCACAAATCCAATTCGGTCATTTCATAGCAAATGCATCGATATTGGAAGCCTTTGAGGGAGAGAGTTTAGTTCATGTTGTGGACTTGGGGATGACATTAGGCCTTCCCCATGGCCCCCAATGGCGCAATTTGATGCACAGCCTAGCCAAACGTCCAGGAAATCTACCAAGCCGCTTGAGAATAACTGGCGTTGGAAACAGTACCGAACAACTCCAAACAATTGGAGATGAGTTAAAGCACTATGCAGAGAGCCTGAAATTGAAGTTCGAATTTTTAATGGTGGAAAAGAGCCTGGAAACCCTGCAAGCCAAAGATATCAATGTGGAGGATGGTGAGGTTCTGGTGATCAATAGCATTTTTGAGCTGCACTGTGTGGTAAAAGAAAGCCGAGGAGCATTGAACACAGTTCTACAAAGATTAAATGAACTATCACCAAAGGTGCTTATTCTAGCTGAGCAAGACTCGAGCCATAACGGGCCATTCTTTCTAGGGAGGTTCATGGAGGCATTGCATTACTATTCAGCTATCTTTGATTCCTTAGATGCAATGCTACCCAAGTATGACACGAGACGAGCCAAGATGGAGCAGTTCTTCTTTGCAGAGGAGATCAAGAACATAGTGAGCTGTGAGGGGCCAGCCAGGTTAGAGAGGCACGAAAGGGTTGATCAATGGCGCAGGAGGATGAGCCGTGCCGGGTTCCAATCAATACCTATCAAGATGTTACCTCAGGCCAAGCAGTGGTTAGAGAAGGTCCAGGTTTGCGAGGGGTACACCATCAGTGAAGAGAAAGGGTGCTTGGTTCTGGGGTGGAAATCAAAGCCTATCACTGCAGTTTCTTGTTGGAAATGCCCCTAAATAAACTTGATAAACCATAGCTATAGCGGCTAATGTCCTCGCTGGAACCGGTTGTCAAGAAAAATAAGATAACTTTGTGAAGTTTTCATGTTGATAAGCAATTGAAACAAAGAAGAATAACCTAATGTGTATGTGGGATGGTAATTCCACAGCCATTTATGTATACATTAAACATTCTTTTGGTTTTCTTATGCAGTTAAAAGAATTCTAACTCCTAAACAGAATATTATCCTATCCGATCTGTTTGACACCTCTACACGTAATCACACCACAAACAATGAATTCAGACCCATATGCACAAACATCAAATGAGTGTCAATTGTTAAGCTACTATCTTACAACCAAAAATATCACAGTGACTGTGATGGAAAGCTCGTGGCTACCAAGTGCCTTGGACAAAGTGAGTTTTCTCAGCCCAAATTTCGGTTTAAACGGTTTTCTCAAATGACCTTATGATCTCTTTCATGGAAGGTCTCAAATTTGCAGTGATGGAAGACGACCAGTACACCCAAAATGGTTTGACTTTAGAAGTGTTTATGCGAAACGACGCCGTTTCATTAAATCTAAATTAACATTGGTGGCAATTTCGCCACTATACATCTGCCACGTGTATGGCGCAAAATTTTCTGCAATTCTCAGCATTGCAGTCCCTCGTATCTCCCAGAATCGTTTTCTCTGCCAGCGGATAAGAAAGACGCACAGTTCAGCAACGTGAAAGGAAAAAGGAAAGATAGAGAACTGCAAAAGCAAGACTGAAACTGAAGTGGGCATGTCTCTAAACGCGCTGTTTCGACTTCCTCTGTCGAGTTCAACAACGCATGAACATGTGTTTGTCAAGCACTCTCTGTTTTCTCCCAGGACGACCCAGAAGCCTTATCGTTATCAAAGGCAACATGTGCTTATAGTTCAGGCTAAGGGAAAGAGGGGAATGCAAGCTCGTCAGTTTCAAAGGCCGCCACCTCCTTCCTTGCCCAAGATTGAAGATGATGGGAACCCTCGTTTTGTCATCTTCATTCGCATGGCCAACGTTTGTTCTCTCACTCTTCTCACATTACTTCCTTTGGTTTTAATGTTCACTTGGTATAGTTTCTGTTGGTTCTCTGATAACCAGGAAAATAAGGCTTGTTTGATTTACAAGTAATCCAGGAAAATCTAAGGAATATGATTTTGAGTGGAATTTTAAAGGAATAAACTTTTGGTTCAATCCTGAAAACTAGTTTTAGATGTTAAAATCACAAAGAGATCGTTTTCTACTATATTCTATCGAATATATATATATATATATATATATATATATCCAAAAACTCTAAATTTTATCAAGGTTCCTGTTTTCAAGAATCAAACGTCTGGTTAGAGCATCACTTGAATGTTTAATTCAAGTAGCCACAACAAGCAAATGGCAAAATTGAAACCCATATGCCTACTCACATGGCCTCAATTTTGCCAAGCAGTTATGTTTTCTTGTTTTGTTGATGGTTAAAGTGTTTTCCGCAAAGGTCCATTTTTTATGTTTTTCCGAGTGTTTTCTGTATCAGTAGGCTGTTGTTGCATTAGTAGAGTGTTTTCTATGACTTATTTTCTTTTGTTTTTTAATAATTGCTAGTAGATTCTCCATAATGGTAATTTAGCATCATTGCAGTAGATTCTCATCTGTCGGCATATAGTATTATAAAACCCTTGCTATTTGTGCAGGTTTATCTTTGGTACCCACTTAGTATAGTTTCAGGCGGCACCACTGCCAAAATCATGGTTGCTGCGAAAGACAATTTCTTGGGGAAATATATCTACAAAGATACACTTGCTAGAAATCTCGCAGCAGTTATTTATAGAGTAAGTTCTGCTTCAAGTGAGTTTTCCTTCATTTGATTTATGGTCTTTTATTATTATATTAGGAAGCCATGCTTTTGGTTCGCCCTTTTTTCGGAATTAAATCCCTTTTGCATCGCCTGCATTCTTAATAATTTACACCTGTTTGTCTGTTTGATGAGGAAATGTATCCAGCTTGTTCATATTTTTCCCTTCCATCTAGTTCTGCATTTGTTTGAAATGAGACTTACAAAAAGAAAATGAAGATACTTATTTCCACTGTATGGATGAGAGGGCTCTTTTTTTTTTTTAAACCTTCAACGACTACACAGTTGCTATGAATGACATCCTTAAACAAGCTTGTTCAAGTCTGTTTGTCATGGTTGACAAAACTTATCTTTCTGAAAAGCTTTGCAAAATTTAACTTCCATTGCAGCTTATTATGCCTTACATTTATTGTTTGTCAATGTGCCCGAGCACATTGATACAGACAAGTGAACTATTCGTAGGTTGGAAACTTTTGATGTTCAATTGAAGTTTTTTCATGCAGTTTTTGAGGCCTTTCATGACCAATTTAAGCAGGATTAGGTAGCATATTCTGTTTTTGGCTATTCAGCTTTTTAGATCAGTGTTCCATCTTTATTCCTATGAGAGTATAGAGCTCATAAAGACATTCTATTTCGTCTTCTCAGTTTCTGTTGCCATGTTCTCTCTTTGGTCTTTTTTGATTGTTTTACATCTGTCTCTTATGTCACTTACTACTTAGCTTCTATTTGAAATAGGATGAGAAGGAGATACAAAAGACAGCATTCAAGCAATTTCGTGTGTTGCGTTCAGCTACTGAGTTCAGATATGGCTACAAGCTTGTTGTAATGCTTCCATTACCTCTACCTTGCACCTCTCTATCTTTAAATTTTCACTTGCTTTTACATCTTGCCATCAAAGCTTTGTAGTTGCACTAGCACGGTGAAGAGCAATTTTACCTGTGTTAAATCTTAGTTTTTTTATATGCCAATTACCCAGGAAAATGGTAATTTGAGAGCTGCACTTTCTACCACTGATGTAATTGAGGTAAAGCCTTAAGAGCTTCTTATATGTTATGAATACGGAAATTACTATGTTTGGATTATGGGAAGAAGCTTTAGGTTGAAGCCGCTGCGCCGTGATGACTAATATTTTGGTGCTTATTAATCCAATGTTCAGCTTCCAACACAAGACCAGCTAAAAACAGTCTTTGATAAAGTGAAAGACTTCTTTGGTGATGCGAGAGAGTCGTTTGGAAAGCTAACAGCACTAAATTCAACTGCAATCGAGGAGCCAGAGGAAAATTCAAAGGGAAAGGCTGAGTAAGTTGATTAAATATTTTTGATTTCTTGATTATGTTTACATAAATTAATATAGAATCAGCGGCCTATAAAATTATTTGTCAGTTTTATGTAGTGGTCTGTATAGAGGATGAGCATTATATATATATTTATACATGTATTTTTTGGTTTTCTTTTCTGATTAACCAGGGTTTGAAGATGAAGGTCAAGAAACCATTTTATGAACAAGCTTAAAACCGCGTCGGTGAGATTGAGAAGCATTCTGGTCTGAAATAGTTGCAGAGGAGGTGGGCACGCACGCGCACACACTGATTACACGGTTTTGTTTGTAAATTTTGTTTATGGAACCAAATTTACATTATATTTGTAATATCTAAATGCAAATTCAGCCTGCTTTGGTAAAATGAAGTAAATATTCATACCACATTATTTTTGTTGATTAAGAGAAATCTCCAGGAAGTAGTGAGACTACTCTGAGATGGTACATTTTTGCCACATAGTCCTGCAAAGCAAGATTGATTATTTTAACACATTTACAATAAACATACTTGGGACTTTTGGAATCCATGCTTGAAGAATTACTTCACTTGAGTTCATAATCTTTGTTAGCTGTTGGGACAAGCAGCAGAGCAGCTTTTTTCCTTGTAGCAAGCCCAAAAATCTCTTGAAGGTCTACATCATCGGTCCCGACTCCTCGAGGCAATGCCCAATCAAAATGATACAGAAGTCGAGCAGCTGCCAGTCCTACAGTTGCCAATCCAAACACATAACCGGGGCAGCCTCTTCTTCCGCCTCCAAATGGTAGAAACTTGAAATCTTGGTCCTTAAAGTCTATACCATTCTCCTCAAATCTCTCAGGAATGTATTCCAGGGGATTTTCCCACGACTCAGGGTCTCTCCCAATTGCATAACTATTGATGAAAACCCGAGTTTTTGCAGGGATCTCGTAGCCTTCCAGTATGCATTTGTCCATGGACTCTCTGGGGACCAGTAAAGGGACTGGTGGATGCAATCTCATTGTCTCCTTAATAACAGATTTCAAGTAATGGAGTTGTTGTGTATGGCTCTCGTCAATTGTTTGACTGCCAGACGCAACTCTTCGAACTTCTTCCTGTGCTTTCCTCATCACGCTTGGGTGTCTAGCGAGCTCTGTCATTATCCATTCCAAAGTTGCTGATGTCGTATCAGTTCCAGCAACAAACATGTCCTGCATGTATTATAGCACATACAATGTTTGAGGATCAGTTCGAATGCTAACCTTCTTAAATGCTCAGCTGAAAATGTGAAATCATTTTGTCATTTCTCAGTACCAATTCTCATTTGACTTTTTTCGGACGATAAACATTATCATCACATGGAATTACATCACCTCTACCACCTCGTCAAGACTTCAACTTGCGTGCAAAACACCTTAACCAGGACTGAGTTCCGAGTTGAAAATCTAAGACGCTGAAACCAAACTCACTGGAAAAAGAGAGAGAAAGAAATGAGCAATAGTAGTACACATGCATACCAGAACAAGAGCCTTAAGATTATCATCGGTAATGGGCACTTCCAAGTCATTTTGTTGTTGCACTCTAAGCAAAACATCCACAAAATCTTCGCTGCCCCTTGATTTTGTCTCCTTTTTCTTCAAATGCTCATCAACGATCTCATCACAAACAACTCCCAGATCCTTCATATTCTTCATCAACCTTCGTTTATACCCACTTACCGAGTTGACCCACCTCCACTCAGGGAAGAAATCCCCAAAACAAAACCCAGCTAGCAACTCTTGAGTCTGTGTCAGAACACTCGCCAAGTAGCTCTTTTTCCCCTCCACTGAACCTTCCATAAACCTCTTCCCAAAAGCCACCCGACATAGAATATCATTAGCTAGAGTGAAAAACAGTTTGCTCATGTCTGTTTCCAACCCACACTTAGTTTTCACGGCTGTTAGCAACCGTTGCACTTCCTCATCTCGGACGAGTTGGAAAGAGTTGACACGTTTTGAGGTGAGTAACTCTGTGACACAGATTTTACGTGCTTGGCGCCAGTAAGGCCCATAAGGGGAGAAGGTGACGTCAGAGCAGCCAAATGAGAGGCACTGGGCTGCAAGGAGTTGCGGACGGCTGGCAAAGATGTGGTCTTGAGTTTTGAGAACGAGTCGAGCGAATTTAGATGAGGAGATTACAACAGTCGGAACTCGGCCGAGTTGGAGGTAAAATATGGGACCCAGTTGATCAGCGAGTTGACTGAAGACATGATGTGGCATGTCCGTAAGGAGGTGAAGGTGACCGATTATCGGAAGTTTTGGCGGCGACGGTGGATTGACAGACGACTGTTGCCTTGACTGTAACTCTCTGTTCCAATATTTTCGGCGAATCACGTTGTAGTAGATGAGAGTGAGTAGTAGGAGTGAAAGGAAGAGGATTTGAGGGGTAAATCCACCCATTTATACGCTTTGGCTTCCCTCTGTATTGATGGTGGTAACTCATGAAATGAAATTAGCAGAGACTAGACTCGCTCGCGCACGTTTTTGACGAAGAATGAGTGCCGGTGTTTTGACCGAAATGCCCTTATTTCGGAAGGCTAGGTGCCCTGGGTGATCGATTTATCGTACGATAAATTCGAATTAATTAAAAAAATTATAAATCCGGCAAAAATATTTAAATAAATACATTAATTTAACTTAAAATAAAATTATAATTAATTATTAATGACAAATAATTACATTAAACTTTTCGTATCATATTTAATTATCTTAAACTTCTAATAGAATATTTAAATTCTCTCTTATTTTTTAATTTTTTTAACTTAATAAAATGATGACACATGACATATTTTACGATGAATAATTTAGATTATATTTTAAAATTTTAAATTTATATTATAAAATATTATATTAATTTATAAATGTTATTAAAATATAATTAAAATAATTTATTATTAAATATAATTCTTATTATTATTTGATTAAAAATCAAAAAAATTAGGAAGGGATTCAAAATAATCTATTTTTTTAATAAAATTTTAAATAAATACTAATTTTTTAATACCTCAAAATATTTAGTCAATTTTATTATATTATTGAGTTACAAATTTATTATATTATATCAAAATTACAAATTTATATTTTAATTTATTAAAAACAAATTCATGATTATTGGCAGAAGATTTAAAAATAATTTTTTTAAATAGTTAAAAGGCAATAAAATTTTTAAAAAATTAAATTTAGCAAAAACAACCCATCTAACAGTTGTTTTAAAAATTTATACATTTTTTAAATAAAATTTATTAAATATTTAATTAATTCTATTTATAGCTAATAATTTTAACATCTATTGCAATCTCACCCAATTCAATAAAAATTTAGCGGGTCGGGTCATTTGGACCTGGGTCCGGGATTTTCTTAGCCCAACTACGAGTAAGCTCGCACCATGGCGGGGGAGCTTCCGACCAGTCTACAAATGCACCAATGGAAACATTTTTTAAAAACGTTTTGTCCAACGGAAAACATTTTGCAAGTTTGAAAGCAAATTTCAATATCATGCTATGTGTATAACAAACGGTGCTGTCTGCCTGCTGACTGCTGCAAAAGTCTGCCCCTGTCCGCAGAAAAACCTCGTCTAAGGAAGCAGTTCAGCTCAGCCCCCTCCATCCAAGTTCATTGCCTCTTTGTAGAAATGCCTTCTTCTCTCGTTATAATTCAACCAAACTCAACATCCAATTCAGTAATGGTGTTTTATCTTGGCAATCAGAGTTCGTATGTTACATCTCAAGTACTATAATTAGGTGTATACGAGAACAAGCGCTAGAGAATGTCTCAAGCTCTCTCTCTTCCTTATCCTTTAAAAAACCAGAAATTCAGGAATCCCCCAACTCTGCAAGAAGTTCAACGTTAAGGCCATGGCAGCCGGATAAAGTAGCGATAATCTAGACCACTTGCAGCGGGTCAGCAAGCATCATCAACCCCAATTCAAGAAACGAGTTGCTCCCAGTAGATATGTTGTCATCTCTGTTTCCAATCATGAACCTTTCAGTTTCAAGAATCTGTTGTCTTTTATTTCATTCTGAGTTTTGGTAAAGAGCTCGTTTTAAATGTAAGTTAATGTTATTTTAGGGCATGGGGACTGGTTTCCTACGGCTAGAACAGTGCAGAAGATGATGGAGACAATGGAGAGGATAATGCAGGACTCGTTTGCATACTCTGGAGCATGGTCATCACCGCTGCCAAGCGAGGCAGGAGATTGTAACAGCAGAGAACGAACGCCATGGGAGATAAAAGATGGAGAGACTGAGTGCAAGATGAGATTTGACATGCCTAGCATCACTACAGAAGCTCTGGGTTGAGGACAAAATGCTGGTTTTCAAGGCTGATAAAGCTGCCAAAAAGAAGGAAGGTAACAGTATAACACTGGTGTCGTTGCAGAAGGAGAAGATGAGTGGCCAGCTAAAAGTTATGGAAGGTACAACAGCAGAATTGCTTTGCCAGAGAATGTTCAGTTTGGGAACGTTACAGCTGTAGTTCAAGCTTGCGGTTTGGCATACAACTATCCCCAAGGCCAGTCATAATGGTAGAATTTTGGATATCTATTAACAGTCTCTGTGTCATTCACAACCTTTAAAGGAATTTTGGTAATTTCGCGATTATACAGCAAGCAATTGACTACATCAACAACTCTTTCCCTTTTTAGGATTTGTACACGCTATATTGCCAAATCTCAATCACATGCAACCATTTGATGACTTCAGTTTCCAAAGCTGACATTTTAAGTTTTATTTATTGGTCGTAAATCCCTTTCATTTAATCATGTAAGAGCACATAATTGCACCACGATTGCAACCATGTGACCATAAAATTGACAACATAGCAACTCATAACATTTTGTGGCCACATGCGTGTCTTCAGTTGACTTGTTCCAGACAAAAGCCGTTGCAAGAATTACATTATTTGAGAGGACATGTCTGCCTGGATCATGTTTTTCTTGGTTCAATTTCAAATCACATCGCTAGCCAAATAAATTAGTGTAATAAAGTAAATAGATTCTCATGATCTAAAGGATTCACGTCTCTTTTACTGTAATGACTTGTATGAACAGCAAAGATAAGAACAGAAAAAAAAGGAACTAGACGTTGGGAAAAGCTGTAATGGGTCCGACCGACAATTTAAAAAGACCACTGTAATAAGTCTTTTGACACTGTAATAAGTCTTTCGAGTCTCATTGAGTCAAGTCTCATTGGAAAGATTTCATCATTTCGAGGAAATTCACGTTAGAGTGTGAAATCAGTTCAGAGTCCTGCATATCAAAGCAGAGAAAAAGCTTGCGGTTTAAAGGCAAATCGAAGCTGCCCACACAAAAAAGATTTTTTTTTCTGCAAATATTGGTCATCCCTGTATCCGTTTCCGTGTTATGTTGGTTGCTTTGGCTTTGTGGAGTTGAAATGGACCCATGTGAGCCTGTGAAAGTGTGATTCAAATTTTCAAGCGGAGTATATTGAGTTAACTCACTTCTGGGTTTCATAGATATCAGTGAGCAGAGAAGCAACAGTGGGTGTTTTATATCAGTAGAAAGCAGGGAAAAGACAACAAGAACGAGAAAGAAAGTGTTTTGCTGTTTCTTAGAATAAATGGGTGAATCGGCTGTGCTTTTGAGATCGTTTTCTCATCCATCTGACGCTTCTCGTGAGGCCAGAGAGGTAAGTTCTGATGAGGTTATTAACTTCTGCATTTCTTGGTTTTCTATTTTGTTGTCAAGTTATCTGTAATGCTTTTAATATGCCATTTTTTTAGATTTGTTAGTGCGTTAATGGTCTTTTTGGCTGCTGAATAATCATGGAAAGTGCTATTTTCAGTTCTTGGTCTTGTAGGTTGGTTACATAACCTCCGAATGGAAAGAAAATGCTGGAAAATGGGTTATAAAAGAAGTCTCTTTTGAGCAGTTTCTCATCCTTCCTTTTCTTGCATGGTTCCAATACCCAAACGGGAATTTCTGATTCTTTAATGTTGCCACGGATTTTTGTTTTTCTGAGAATTTTTTTCACTTTTGCTATCTTTTACACATTTCCCTTAATGCAAGCTTTGATCAACCTTTGGTCTTGTTTCTTTTTTTTTTTTTTTATGAAATCATCTTTTGATGCACATATTGTGTGTAATTGATCAAAGTTAATATTTTTTATGATTAGGGTAGCAGGCAACATAACAATGTTTGGTGTCATGAATATCTATGTACTTTCTACTTGAGCAAGAAACTATTTATTGAGTTTCCTTTATGATTCTGTATCTAGTATGCATTTAGATACATGTGTGCGCGAAATTAAGGGCTTAACTTTGAAGAATTAGGTTAAGGAAAATCAGTATTTTTAGTTAGAGGGTCTCATTGACAGCCTTAATAGTTTTGGATTACTGTGAATCTATTATTTTAGGACTTTACAGAACTCGGAGATGGAACTCATATGTAATTCTACATTACAGGGTGATCCTATTTGTGCCCTTACTGAATCGATATCTTTTGGGAGATTTATGTCAGATTCTCTGGCCTGGGAAAAATGGTCGACCTTCTCTCACAATCGTTACTTAGAAGAAGTAGAGACGTTTTCCAAACCAGGTTCTGTGGCTGAGAAGAAAGCATATTTTGAAGCTCATTACAAGAGAAAAGCTGTCATGAAAGTAGCAGCAGCCGAAGAAGCAAATACAGCAGCTAATGATGTCCCTGACTTAAAAACTACTAGTGAAATTCAAAATAACTCTCCCCTGGATACAGAATCAGCGAAAGTAAACAGCCATGTGAGCATCAATGAACAGAAAGAGCAGCATATGGTCAATACTAGCACTGGCTCAGCCACAGATAAAGAGTCAGCAGACATGAGCCATGTGGTTGCTTATGAATAACGGAAAGAAGATAGTCCAGATACTGAGGTCGCTCACTCTGTTAATGCAAATATCAATATACCAAATGATTTGGAAGACACTGATATTGAAAGAAGTGAAGCAATAATGGAAAATGCTGTCAATGAGGAGAACCCAACTCAATCTCATAACTCAAAGCAGCTTCAGAATCCGGCTGTTGACAGCAAGATTAAGGCCAGCCCTGTTGAGAGAATGCACAATAAGGTTATATG
Source organism: Swietenia macrophylla (assembly GCA_032401905.1). NCBI lineage: Eukaryota > Viridiplantae > Streptophyta > Magnoliopsida > Sapindales > Meliaceae > Swietenia > Swietenia macrophylla. Next base: position 2,600,335 of record CP135584.1, on the reverse strand, counting down.
TGTAGTTTTGCCATGTTTTGTTATTTATCTGTGTTAGCTTTATTGTATTATGTATTAATAATTTTCAACATTTCAGGAAGATGTCGATCAAGATAATTCAGCTTCATCAAGTGAGAAAAAACAGTTAATCTGTTCGTCAAAGTCATCATCTCAAAGTGGAGTATCTGGACTTGCGTCATATCCAGCCAAACAATTTCCTTCCTTGCCAGCCAGAAATGTTGATAATATTGCTACAAACAGTGTGGAGTCTGTAGGAGACTCAAACAAAAAAAAGAGAGCAGTTGCGAAATTCCTCCACAAGTCAATCAATCTCAGTCCTCGTGCTAGTGAAACCAGTAAAGCTTCCCTCAAAAAGCCAAAAGACAGTTCAACTCCTACACAAACCCCAGCCACAGTAACTTCTATTCCTTTTACAACCTCATTTGTCTATCCACGCACTCACAACACACCAAATCTAAGTGTTATTAGGAATTTGCTGATAACCAATGCAAGTTTTATTTGCAAACTGCAGGCTTCTGTTAGTGGGGTATCAAAGCATCTTTCCAAACTCTTCCAGTTAGAAAATAAAAGGTATTTCTATTCCCCAGAGACTATCTTGAGAAACTGGAAAGACTCTCGCTAATTGCAACATCTTCGTGTGTAAAACATTGCCTCTGATGTGATCAGAATTATTGTTGCAGGAGTGAAGCACTAGTCAGTAAGTCAGTTTCGGGAGGGATAACTGATGTTGGGCAATTCCTGTCACTGCCTGTGGAGTGAGTATTTTTCCTACTTCAATTTCTTAAATGTGCAATGTTCACATAGGGTTGGTTTTGCGCCTACATCAATCATGCTATTGCTACTTGATTTCTTTTCAGGCTAGTTACTCTGCCTGTAAACGCATGCTTTGTTGGTCCATGTTATACATACAGTTGAAAACTATTAAAACAAAATTTGAAAGCCATGGTATTAAATATGCCATTCAACATTATCTATGCACTTGTGCTGATTTCACCTTCCACACAAGGACAAAAATTATTGACTCTGCTACTGAAGCACTTGATAACATTTTCATATGGAAACTTCTAAGTTCTATTTCACTTGTTGCATGCAGAGGGTTGGAATCTTCCAGCACTAATGGAAGAAAAGCACAATCTCCATGTATACCCTCTGCTTTTAGCTTCAGGAGTGAAGAAAGGGCTGCAAAACGGAAAGAGGCAAGAATGAACACTTTTGCAAGTTTAACTTCTTTCCATGGTATGAATCTAATATTTTGAGATGTGATACCTTTCCTTCGATTGCTACATGCCAGTTCTTTGGGAAGCTGCAAGACAAAAACAATGCAAAGGGAGTAGAAAATTGTCAACTGGAAGCAAGATCAAAGGTTGCACCACCTTTGATCCCCACATAAGCTTTAATATAATGTTGATATGTTTATGAGATAGATGTTACTGAATGAAAAAATCACAACATGGTTAGTTCTCAATGTGGGGGTTGCAAGCTTTTTTAGATGTATGAATTGAGCAAAGATTTGAGTTGCTCCTGTTAGTTGAAATAAGGGGGCACGCTTTTTATCTTCCTTGCTTGGTCATACTATGGTCAGTTAGTATTTGTTTTGTTCTTTTCATACTTTGCAGGAGAAAGTGGACCAAGAAAGTAAAAAACTTCGGCAGTGTACAGGCTTCAAAGCTAAACAGAAAGAGCATTTGTATCATGAATCTCGTTTGCCAAAAATTCACATGAAGAAGGTTTTTATATCTATCCTCTTAATTTGTTACCACTGTTGAGGATTAAAATATCTGATAAAATGTGTTACTTATCTGTAACAGTTACCTTTTATTTTTCAGATGTTAATTAATAAGTTGGGCAGGTGTTTTTCTGAATTGGTAGGCATTGAAACAGTAATAGGAATTCAAGCTCATTACCCATGTCTGTTTGCTTAATCGAAATGACAAAAAAGCATATTTTTATGGTTATACCATTTCCCTTATGGTCGTTGCCAACTGTTAAAAATTTAACCCTCCCTCCATCTTATGATGCAGGAGAAAGCAGAACATGAGATTGAAAAACTGCATCACTGTACTGGCTTCAAAGCTAGACTAAATGAAAATTCATATCATGGTCTGCCTTTGCCGAGTAATCACATGAAGAAGGTTCTTACATTTATCTTATTTATTTGTCATACCATGAAGCCGATGTCATCATACTTGATTAAAACAAGAACCAAACTACATACTAGTTAAGGTAACTTGTGGTGGGAGGGTGTAGGATTTTTGCTGCCACCATTAGTTTTTGTTCTGGGTATAGTGATGAAGGGATGTTGTTTTACTATGCGTAGATGCTTATCTAATCGGTGGGTACTTAATGTGGCAAATCATGCCCTGCAGAAAGCACTTTCTCGGCCTTGGTCACCAAAAATTGGAGGGAAGCCAACTCTAACTGGAGTCCAGGATACAAGCTCCAGTCCTCCCCAGCAGCAATCAGTCAATACTGAGAGCTCTAAGCCTGTTTTAGAGAAAAATAAGCAAAGCACAACTCACTCAGTCACTTCACTGCCTAAACTTGGAAGGAAGCCGACTTCCATCCCAGTCCAGGATGCAAATACACGACCACCCTGGAGGTCTTCAATGAATACTGCGAACTTCAAGCGCATTATAGAGAAAAATAAAACTAGCACAAATCAATTAGTTACTTCACTGCCAAGCAAGAATGCACATGAGAATGCTTCTCCGAATATCCAGCCTTGAGTTTCCAAAGAGGGGTGTTTTATTCACCTGATTGACCCCACTGCTGGCCACCCCACAGATAATTTTGTAAATTTGGAGAATTATTTTGTATGGTGTCAAATAAATATGTATGTTGGGTCCTTTTCATTTAAATAAAAAAAATAGTTGTTATTCTCATTTTGCTTTTTTAACATGACTGATGACTATTAGATTGATGGCATGGAAACTTAAAGAGTTTAATAGATTTTCTTGAGAGGGGTAGATGAAAAAAACATATTGGTTCAAATATTAGTGGTTTTATGTCCCTATTTATCATGAGTCGTTTTTGTTGTCCAATAAGTTTAGTTACCATAAATTTTAGAGATAGATGTCGATGCAGTTTGTAGATTTTCATTGTACATCATAAAAGGGGCAAAGTGGAATTTGGAATTATGATTTACACTGATGACATATTCCCCCTCAACCTTTTGAGGGGCTAATTTCATGGGGTGACTAAAGGGCTGCTTGTAATGCAGTCAGTGACCAATTTTGAATGTCTCTGGCAGAGAATTGTGTTTTTTTTTTTTTTTTCACTATTTTGCAGTGCTAGAGAGTGAATCCCCCCGCAAACAAGTCATACTGTAAGTAATCAAGTAGAATGAGCAAAGAACAAAGCTAGAATCTGCAAGGTTTGTGCATGGTCACCAGAAATTGCATCCATCTGAATAGCTGATTTACATAGACATCTATACAACGCCAACCACCAATGTTAAGAACTTGAAAACCAAGAGAATTATGCTTAATGTTATCATCACTCATATTATACATGCTTCAAAATGTCTTTACTGATGAGCAAAATAACATCCCAATCCACAATTGTTATAATCCATTTATAGACTGATCATCTAATATGAAATAGCAGAGTATCAATCCTGCATTGCAGACATGTGAAGGGTACAACAAGGTCATGCTATAAACAAACCTTGATCGATTATAGAATATTCTGTTGGGTCATAGTGGTGATCGTAATCAAACCTCATAGTATCATACAGGGGGATTGGAACTTCAGAAATGACTCTTGGATCATTATACTCTGAAAAATTTATGTCATGGAGGCCAAGATTCATATCTAAACAATCACCTTGCGGCCAACAAAATTGCAAGTCATCATCCAATGACGCCAAAGATGACCCAATTCCCCAATTCATGTCTCGTTGGGCAGATTCCAAATCGGAGATGCAACTCACGTTTAAGCCCTGACTTTTTATGCTTGATGTGGTAGTGGAAATGGGCTCAAAAGATTGATGACTCTTGGTCTGAACAGAAAAGGAGTCAATTGCACTTCCTATTGGAATTGCATTGGCATTATTGCTTTTGTACTTGGCAGCCAAAGGCTTAAGGTTATTTTCTCCGTCAGCCAATGAAGGTCCAGGACTAATGGATGGACCTGACTGTAAATGATCATTTGGGATGCAATGCTGATGACCAGGCAGTGGTAGCTGGCTGAAGCCATCCTCTAACTGAGGCGACTTATGTTCAGGTTTCAATTGAGGCTGTGTAACATCAGACCAAGAGTACTGTGATAGGATGGTAAAATCAAATGCTGTGAGGCTTACTTCTGACTCCCCTGGTGAAAAAGAACAGTCGAAACCTATTTGCGAACTCCGGGAACTTCTGGCATTACGTTGATTGGGAATATTAACAGTCAAAGCTCTTTTGGTTTCTGTTACAGGAATTGAAACAATCCCCTTAACTTCACCTGCAAGGCCTTTGGGATTTACATTCTGGACAAGTGAGTTACTGCCAGAAAATCCACAACTTCCACTTGAAACATCATTGTGGTGGTGCACGCTGATTGAGTTTTGGAGGCCAAAACTATTAGCAGAAGATTTTAATTCATTTTCCTTCTGCAGCCTACTCAAATACAGGCGGTACTTCTGTAAGAAAGGAAAAATCCCGTTAAAGAGATCATGATCTTAAAAAATTATGACCATAATACAACACTTCTTTTCTCCCCTTTCCAGCCATTTTTTGATAAGCATAGCTGTGCAATGAAAAATATCATGTGGTGGGACTGTCATTTAACCTACATTATCTACATAATCAACATAAAGAAGAATTATCATTTAAATCTATGACAGTAGAAGCACAACATCCATCAAATTCAAGTGAAAAAGGAAAATTATGCTCTCCCGGGAAATATCACCATGGATAGTACAAGAAAACACGACAAAGGGGTGTTAGATAAAAAGTTTTAACTGGCAGCAAAATCTAAGAGTATCTACCTGCAAGTGGCTGGCAACGTTTTCTCTGGTCAGCCAAGGCACATTCATCAAGTTGAGAATTTTCTTAGGACCAACTTCTGCCAAACACACATTACATGTCACGACTCTGTGGAAGCATGATAAAGATGGCAGCTATATCATTCAAAAACACATATATATTTAAATATTAGATTAAAATTTTCTAATTCATGATGATCCAGAGACCACACAGTGAGTTGATGTACATGGATCACTTACTATCAATTCCAATATGATTTACGGCTTTCACAAACTTTTGATGAAGTTCGACAGACCAAACTACCCTAGCTTTTTTCATTGAAGAAACTTCTGTGCAGTCTTTGTCATCATGCTTGTTTTCGGCACCTTTTCTTTTCCTCACAGAGTTCAGATCTTCTCCAGTATGGAAGTGAACATCATCAGACTGATCTAATCCGATTCTTGTCATCTGAGTACTTTCAATCCCTTCAATATTTTCAACGCCTCTTACCTCATGCATTCTCTTTCTGAATACATGCTGCCATATATTCTGGAGTTCTTTCATTCTTATAGGTTTAAGAAGATAATCACATGCTCCATGTTGAACGCCTTTTAAGACCCTTTTTGTTTCTCCATCCACGGACATTACTGTGCAGTTACACAAGTACAAATAGTCAGAAGCGGGTCCAAGTGAATGTAGGAAAACATAAGTAGAATTAAGAAAATGCTAGCAATCTAGACACAACAAGCAAAGAACTTACTTATAACTGGAAGATCCATTTCAAGACCAACTTGCTCAAGGAGCTTAAACCCATCCATGTCAGGCATATTGACATCGCTGATTACGATGTCATATCCATCTTTCTTTTCACGAAGCAAGTTCAGTGCATCTCTGGCTAAACCACAAGTGGTGACTGAAACATATAACAGCGGGAAAAAATATATATATATATTTAGAATGATAAAAGAAATATGAGGGCTGTGATCCAGGAACCTCTGTATATTATCCAGAAAGCAAACCAACATGTACAACAACATTTGTTCCGGCAAAAAGTTAAAAATAAAAAATAAAAAAAGTCTGATAAAAATCATTTGCTGAAGAAATGCGATATTATAATTCCATAATTAAGTTTTAATTGATTTTCAGTTTTCATGCACAGAAGAAATACATGCTATTGCACAATATGAATCCGAAGAAATCCTTAGACACGAATGACACCATCTGGAGGGCCATGAGGCTCAAACAGATGTTCTACTGAAGATCAATAATCATTTTGACTTTGCAAAGTATAAAAATAAATTACAGGTTGTTCATGGGAAACATACAAATAGGATACCAGAAATGAGAATGTGCCAAAACCAAGAAAGTAGTCAGTATAACTATAGACGGCAATTAAAGAAATAAATTGGAAGATTGAACGAGAAGATAAGATTGTCTGCAATGAATGTCTTTGGCAGCACCAGCAGAAAAAAAAAATAGAAAATAAAAACAGATTCAAGGGACACTTTTTGAATGGTTGAAAGCCAAAAAGCATGCCAACTGAAGTAGATGCAATGAACTGAACATATTTGCATCAATGGTGAATATGGCCCTAGAGTCAATATTACAAGGAACATTGAAAAAGCCAATCCTAGGGCAGGAATCGGCTAATCTTAATCCAAGACAAGGTTTGGTTTGTTCATTTATATCTTGGCTGAAATTACACCAAGCTTAAGCTTGTTTCTTGCTTCCACAGGATCCCATGTACAAAACAAGAAGCATTCAATCTTAATCTCAGAAGATCAGCCCAATATCAAGCTTATTCATGGGTAAAATCAATCAAGCTCATTACCAAGTTTATATATATATATATATATATATATATCATAATGTAACCCAGCAAGAAGAGCATACCACTTGATTCCACCACAGCAAATACATAAATACATATATATGTATCATAAAATAGAGACCCGGCAAGAAAAGCATGCTACCTGATTCCACCACAGCAAATACATTCTTCATCATGTGGTACCTCGAATCAAAATAACATTACTAGTTACCCCATCATCAGTATGATACCAAAGTGAAATGTTCAGAAGCCTTGCTGAACCTTATTCTGCTAAATTGGATTGTTAAGAACTAAAACTGAGCTAGGCCTCTTCAACAAACACGCTAAGCACAACAATAAACTTCAGAAGCTTAAAGGTTATGTTAGTTGAATGAAACTGAAGCCTAATCTCCAAAACTCAGAAATTACTGAAGCTTCAAAGAAAATGCTTAATTGACTTCAATCACTCTGATAATAAAATTGAACTGTTCACAATTTCTCCTGGATTCATAACATTTTCAGTCTTATGTACCCACTAAAGGATGAGATGATCAAGCTCATAAACTTAAACCTTGCATCTAGAAAATCCTCGCCTTTAGAGAAAACAGCAGATTGATTTTCAACAAAAACTATAAACCCGTTTATTTATTGAACAAAGGATGAAGAATCAGAGCAAATTACAAAAGAAACAATTGCATCATAACATCTAATTGAACTTTATTTCTTCACTTTCATCGTTATATGAGAAAAATTGCTCCGTTTCTTGCATGCAAAGCTCGATTCCGTGCTCGACATGAACTAATTGCCTAAAATTGAAGCTATCTTCAAAAAAATCAAGCAAAGGGGGAAAAAAAAGAATAGGAATGAATAATGCCTTAAATGTCATTAGTACCATTAACACATGCAAAAAATAGCCATCTGATAAATCAACAACTCTGACAAAATAACATGTGATAAACTTCATGTAGCAAAATTTGATGAATATGAAATGATAATAACAATAACAGGAAACACAAACAAGTAGATATAAGCAAACAAAAAAGTAACACGGTAAAGCTTGCTTAAATTGAATTAACCTTCATAAGAACACTTTTTGAGCATCTTCTCAAGAATTTTGAGCCACGTTGGATCATCATCAACAACAAGAACTCGAAGACCAGCAGGATTAAACATGTCGTGTCTAGGAGATGAGAAACCATTCTCCATCATGGAAGAAGCTAATACAACACTCATAACAGAAAACGAACGAGACAAACGAAACCACTAAGGGAAAAGAAAAAAAAAAGATACAAAGTGCGATAGAAACTGAGACAAGAGAAGGAGGAAGAGGAGTGTTTGGTTTTGAAAAAGAAAAACTGGGTTGGTCTGGGATTTTAAGAGAGAAGAAGAACAGACAACTAATATTGGCGCCGGCTATTAACGGTCCCTGTGCTACAAGTTGGCCTTTTATCATCTTTCTGTGCTCGCTGTTTCCTTTCCTTTTTCCCCCTCATCTTTGATTTTCCACTAAGTAAAAGAAAAGGGTAAACTAATAAATAAAATGGGCAAGAAAACCATAATGCTAAGTGTAATTGTTATGGGGGATTGAAGCAGTAGAATCTGGCCTAACCCCACAAAGTGGGTGTGAAAGAATACTTGAATGGAAGTGGCACCTTATAATTTTTTATACATTGAAGCAATACTTTTGACAAATACAGCTTGGTTTTTGACCACACCACCTGGTTGCCAATATACAATGACAAGATACTAGTTTATTAGTAATGCTTTTGAGTGTAACATTTTGCATGTGCCTATATAAATATTCTTTGAAAAATGATTGGCTATTGAAGTTTCATGATGAGCCGCCATGATGTCTCAAGTTTTGGTATGTATATATGTGTGTCATGTTGTTTACTTGTTTTGGGAGGGAGGAGACAACGAAGATAAATGTGGGATACAGTGCAATCTTTCTTATTGTTTTGGAGGTGGCATGTATGGATAAATCTTAGACAAAATTGGTCCCTAAAGAGCAAAAGATTGTAGAGTTGCATTAAGATCTGCAGACAAAAGGTAAAAGTTCTTCCTCTTCTGTTCTTTGTAGAGTTGCAGTAAGATCTGCAGATAAGAGTTAAAAGTTCTTCCTCTTCTGTTCTTTGTTTTAGAACACCCTAGTTTATTGTGTACTTTTATGTATAATTTTACTTGCCTTGCCCATTAATCTAAAGTTCGGAATAAAAAAGGCAAAAATTGTGAAGTGTACACCATGTTAAAAAGCAATGTTTTCACTTCCCCACAAAGAAAAGGAAGATTAAAAAAAATATGGAATTCAGGGGAATTATAGGGAAGAGGAAGTCATTTAGTGCATAAGCACGTCCGTTGCACAACACCGTGAGTCAGAATAGCAATCAATGAACAGGTCCAAGAACATCTAAGCTGGAAGACAAACTAAAATAGGATGGGCACAAAATTCAACCAATGCAAATACAACATCTGCTCAATCTCTCCGCACTCAAATTTGGCCAAACAGTGCCTGAAATGCTTCGATAAATTAAAAGCCATTAAGAAAAACTAGTGCAAGTACTGAATCCGCCCTTTAGATTCTCAATAATTCTCCTAATATAAAGTATATTTTCTCTGTACTAGTTGTAATGCTGCAGTTGAAAGAGAGAGAGAGTTTTTGTGTGTTTTTATATTTCTTCAGTACCTCCAAAAAAATGCACTTTGCCACTTTAAATTTTCGACGGTCTGTTGAGTTGGATTAGACCCAGAAAAAGAATTCAACCATGACATGCATCCATTTGCAGAAGGATAAAGCATCCATGTCAACTCATGTTAGAAACCAGCAGAAAGTGCTTATACATCTGTCTGCATGTTACCGGAGCGTCGTTTCCACATTTTGAACACTTTCATTTCTGCATCGTGGAAAAGAAAATGGACAACATCATATATATTGTTTGAGTTGATGTTGACGACCATCAGCAGGGAAGGGAATATCAAGCCTTTTAATGAAGGTTCCAAGCAAGTACTTGCGCCAATAAGCTTACACATATATGGTTCTAAACCACGGAAAATGAAGCCTCTAAATGGGTGACATGAAAGCTAATGACATAAGATTCATGCTTAAACAATCGAAGTTGATAGAAGAGAAGAAATATTTATGAATCCACTAGATGATTATTTGTCGAATGATGCATATGTATGTATAATTAATCAATTTTAGTGGTTTTGGATGTGAAAATGATGGCAATCAATAAGTATTAATCTAGAAGGAGGTTTAAGTTAATAAGCATCGTCGAAAGAGGCACTTACAGTAACAGCTTATAAACTATTAACCAAGTAAGGAAATGAAAACTAAGACTATGATAATGCCATTTGCTTCATGTTGGTGCCAATAATTTGGCATGGCATGGCATCTTTCTTTTGGAGAACTACTCCGTTTTAAAGAATGAATTCCATGGTGCTAAAGATCTAGAAACTTTAGTTTCGTGACGAGCAGGAACAAGTATGTTTCCTCCACTTCAACTAATTATCTTTTTCTTTTTTGGGGGAAGTTTTTGAGTTGACATTGCTTATGGAGGTTCCCAACTTTGAACAATGAGGGCTTCAAGGTATGCTTTCTGAGAAGGACATTCAATTTAAAATAAATAAATAAAGAACCTTATTGCACTAAAAGGAAATGCCCACTAAGAAATACCTTTTCTGAAAAAGAATTATTTACCAAAATAGAGGGAGCATGATTGGTGATTAAGCTAGTTGGGAGGATAAACTCCATGCAACCTCGCATAAGTGGGCTGTTGCTTTTCATTAATTTAATTTAAAGGATAGAATAATAGCTCTCCCTCTCCTCTCCTCTCCTCTTTTCTCCTCTCCTATGATGCTTCAGGCAGATTGTGGGTGTTTGTTCTTACCTGTTTATTCCTTTTTCTTAACTTTTTTTTTTATTTCGATCTTGATTTTTCGCCTCCTCTTTGTAAACTGGCACCATCATGAAGATGCTGAATAATGCAACGAGGCATGGGCAATTTGTTCTGGGAATATGTCAAAGGCTACATTGTGGCACTTGTTAAGGGGGACCTTCTAGCATGAAACACTTTGAGAACCCTTTGTTCCGTTTCATTTTTGCTTTGCAATTACATAATAGGCTGTTAATTCTCCATATATTTTCCTGTTACATAAGCGCACCTGCCGAGCATTTGCATTAAAATACAAAAGAAGTATGCGTGTGTGTATATAGGGGTCGGTCAAATGGCCTTTCCATGGAGAGAATTTTTGCCCTGGTGGGCACTGTGATTCTGATTTTAAAAAATAGAAGTGGGACTGAAATTTTGTTATTGTGCTTCTTATTTTGATCGCGGAAACCTCATGGTCCAATTCAAATGGATATAGATTTTTGTAGAAAACTTTCTGTACAAGAAGAATTGCCAAATTTGCACAACCATTTTCCATTTTCCATATTTTTGCACAGGGACACGACCTATATGAATCTTAAATATCATGCTCATCACCAAATCATCTCAGCCTTGCACAGACAACTCAATCACAACCCTTGAGAAGCACAGACAATAGTTAAAGGCTTGAGGCTGGAAAAGAGAGCCACTTATCTAGGCCTCATTCACTCTTTAGAGGTTTCTTGTTGACAGCCAAGCTAATTAAAGACAACCAAGTTAAAACAACAAAGATTAACATATAAGAATAATCTTTAGCTTGCAGTTTAGGAAACAAATAGGTATATATTCTCCATTGCTAGGTAGGTATACCAAGAAAATCTAGCAAGATATCAAATTAGATCATGGAGATCACCTAATCAACAGAAGTTTTATTCCGTTGTGCATGGTTACAGATGCTTAAGAATCACAGTTATTCTATTAGGGGCTGTAAAAATAAGAGTTCAGTTAAGATAAAATGAAATGTTTACCTCCTACGTTACCATTAAACTATGTAGAAACATTTCTAAGTAAACAATACAATGCCTATTGATGACTACTCATCTGGCATCTCTGAGAATGCAGTTCAAGCATAAGCAGTATAATAAAATGCATTACAGAATGTCTTCATTCAACCAATTATATGATTTTGAAAAATACGTTTGATCCATTATATCTGTCAAAGATACAGGTCTTATCCATCTTATTTGTCACACATCCTGTGATTATGAGCAGAAACCAACTATCATTCAATTTCTTGGCATGTTCATTCCAACACTCAGGTTCCAAAAAGCTGAGTTGAAAGCCAACCATACCTTTTTTTTCATATATATATTTACATCTGTTACTATGGTCATGTACGTGCGGATATTCACATAATCTTTACTTGGGTCCGGGCAGGCACATTAACTCATGAATCCACCTTTGTTCACAAACTAGAATTCCCCTGCTCAGTTGATTATATACAGCTGCAATGGAATAGCTCTTCAACCAATCACAGTAGACAATATCAAATTTACCCATAACATAAACTATGTACAATGGGTAGCTGGAGTGTTGCACTGTTCGTTACTTCATTCTTCCTCTGTTAGTCAGAGCATGTAATCATGTACAAACGGATGTATTTCAGGTATTGTGAGGGGCAGGTTTTCTATATAAAGGTAGAAACGCCTCAGGTTTTCTTTTGCAATAGTAACCATGTCAATTATATCGCTGTTACTAATGTGAATCCATAAATCTTTAGAGCTTACTTGCTTTAGGCTGCCACGGCAAAAAGGGCAGGACTGAGATCGCACATACCTGTAATTCAACATCAAACCATTATAGAAGAAATATTTTCTGTTGGGAATCTCTCAAAAAGAAATGATATCGAGTAATCTATCAGAAAGTGAATGGCAGAAATGATAAATGAGGGTACCAGTCATGGAAGCAGTTAACACACAAGGAATGCCCACAGTTGGGAAGTACCATCTTGGTGCAATTTTCCATGCAAATTCCACATTCATCCTCTCTATCTAGATCTTTATCAGGTAGCTTCCTCCTTTCTTCAGCTCTATTTCTGCTTAAACTTTCTGAGCATCGGTTTCCCTTGTTATCATCCTCCAACTCAATAAACTCACCGTCAAGTTGCCTTAGCGAAGGGTAGATAACAGCTGCAAGAATAATTTAATCATTCGAATATAAGTTTAATAGGTGGGGAGAGAAATTAGATCTATATGAACAAGAAGCTAGAGAGCAGAAAATACCATAAAATTCCCTTAACGTAGCTTTCCTTTCTTTCGAGGATAATGCAGGCATTCCATCAACATATACCTGGACATTTATGAAGAGTTTCATTTCAATAACAAAAAAGACACTGTCAAACTTGCTTTCCTGATATGTATGGATAACCGTAAATCAAAAGAGAATGAGCTGAAGTTATATTAGATCACCTTGTAAACAAGAACATGGAGAAGGCCTAAACATCTGGGGAGGGTATCTGTACAACTATAATCCATCCATTCAATTAAAAACAGAACTAAGGGGGCAAAAGGGCTGTAAGATAATCTCATCTGAATATAATCCCCACCATAATCTCTCGGCAGAGCCGCAGCCCTGCAAAATTCCAACCAAAAATTAGTAAAATTCACACTTCTTGTTTTACAGTTACTATAAGTGAAAAAATAATTAACTATATCTCAACAAACACCCAAAATATAAAATGTAACAGCTTTGAGACTGAGCCAATTCCATGACAAAAATTGCTAATCAAGAGGCAAAACTATAGATGAATTTGGGACTTAAGGCAGTAACCCAATTGTAATTATGTCGTTTCCCAATGAAAGGCGCTTTAAAAAAGCATCCTTGCCACAAACCCATAACAAACTAATCCTCAAACTTTACCTTTCTTGATGACAAATTCCATCTAACCACCACCCAATTCGATAAGCACAACAATTATCCATAAAAAGGAAGGAGCAAGAACCAGTTCTCCAATCTTTAAAATTTCAGGAACGAGGACAATGTAAATGAAAAACATCTGGTTTCTAAACAATTTGTGCCATGCTTATTCACATTGACATACCAAATATGATGAATGATGTATGTAATACACAATTACAAAAAGGAAGAGAATTTACAGGTTGTTGGCATGCTGTATATCAGCTTCAAGAGCTTTGAGAGATTCTCTATAAGATGATTTGTTGGGTTGTTTTACCAACATTTGGCCTCTTCTTTGAGGTGTCCTGTAAGGAAAAAAAATAATAATAGAAAGGGAGAGAGAATGACAAACAAAAGCTTGTCTTTTTTTTTTTTTTTCCTGTGTTGGAAGGACTATGGAATTTGAAAGAGAAGATGAGAAGAAATGAGATGGGAGACTTTTAAAATGCAAACAGATGAGATGATGATGAAGAGAAGTTAGAGATAACAGTTTGCTCACTGTTTATACCTTTCACACGCACATGAAGAAAAGAAAGGGATGCCTTCTCTCTCTTTCATCTCATTCCCACCCCACTCCCTTTGCCTTCATTATTTCTCAACCGCCATTTGTGAATTTGTGATGACACCATTATTATTAATATTATGACCTTTTCTCTCTAAAGTCAGACTTTGCTACTTCTTCTCTAGTCACAAGTGATACTTCTTCTCTAGTCACAAGTGATAATTATAATCTTCCTTCAACTTTCTACTTGGGAGAAAATACCCAAGTCAGATTTTCCTTCTTTGTTTGTGGTCACACAATATCTTTTAACTGTTGAAATGGCAATTTTCAACCTCTAACCTACTCCCATTACAGTACAGAGGCTCATCAACTTCATCTTAGTGCCTCATGGGCCACCAGAAGAAGATTTGAAAAAGTCAAAATGCCAAAGCTTTAACATTTATTATACGATAATTTATCTGACAAGATCAAAAAATAAATACCCCTCTTCGTTAAACCAAAAACTATTGGTAGAATGTGACGGGTGGGTGTGTGTGAGTATTATATTCCAGGCGTGTAGGCCCATAATTAAAACCAGCCAGCCTACCCGCGTGCCTGCCCATGTAATTAGTTAATTGGTTTAGGTTTCAACAGACTCATAAATGAGACTCGGCCCATTACTGGAGTCGAGGGCCCACTGGATTGATAGTGGGGGTCAAATACAAAGTTCTAACTAGATTGCATGTCTGAGTGATGCTGATTTTCGGCTATTAGTCTACCAATCATTGATCTATGGGCCCCATCAGATTGCTGCATTGGTAATTCATATTATAATATGCACGCAAGGATAAAGAATTTTTTTAATTTTATATTAATTTTTTAATTATTAAATTAATATATTTTTAATAATTGAAATTAAACTTATAATTAATAGATTAGTTGTCGTAATTAATACATAAATAAAATATAATTTTAATAATATAAATAAAATTAATTTAATATTATATAAGTAATATAAAAAAAATATATAAAAAAAATTAGTGTTCTTGATCCGATAATTATGCTTATATAAGGTTAAAGTAAGCATAGATTGGTATAGAGAGGGAAGGGGACCATAAATTAAATGTTGTCCAGCCACAAAGATAGCATCAATCATCTTCATACTTTATCAAAAGTTTATAAAGTTACAAATACAAGTGGGTCTAAAAGTTGAAAAAAAAAAAAAAAAGAAAAAAGCAAAAGCAGAATTAAAGCTAAAGCACATCATTACTTATTAGTAAACTACTGTGTCCCTTAATTGCTTTCCTTATTCAGATTTTACTGGGATGATGCGCTTTGCATGGCCAGCTCTTCTCTCACCCACTAATTATGAATATCAAAGCTTGGGGACATGGATGTTAGTATCGCCATAATAAATACAGATACAGTAGGGTTTGATTACCGAATGTCGTACTCGTTACAGCAGGAACATGTGTGATGTCTGATTGGTTTTCTGACAGTAAAAGCAGAAAAATGGTTTGAAAGTTGATATTCTCGTTCAACTTTATGATTTGAGATTGTGTCATTACACAACAGATACACTCATTTCAAAGGCAAAAAAGGAGGGACCTGAAATCTTTATTTCTTGGAATAAAGGAAGATTTCCAAAATCAAAAGCAAAAACAAACATGCATGAACATTGCCAAACCCAAACTCATCAATTAAAAAAGTTAAAGGTAAGTGTTGGAAAAATAGAGAGTTAGATGCTCAACTTATCATTCTCATTTCTTCTCTTTTTCTTTTGTTTCTTTTTTAACACTCGCTGAAATTCTCAACCTGGAAAACATCAAAAGGACTGATTTGTTTGTCTTCCTCCCCTTCAATGGTTTTATTTTCTCATCATTTCCTCCTAATATATCTTCTCTTTGTATCATCTGTTGTGTGCCAAGTCTCAGGTATGTTCTTCCTGAAGTTGTTTTACAGAATATGTATTCAATTTTCATGCTTTGTTCAACAGAATAAAACTTATTGTTTAGAAGTTATGTTGTAATGAATTCAACATGCAGAGTTTGTAAGTATAGATTGCGGTAGCACAAGCAACTACAGTGACCCAGGTACTGAATTAGCATGGATATCAGATATTGGTATCATGAACCATGGGAAATCAGTGAAAGTAGAAAACCCAAGTGGAAACTGGATGCAGTATCGAACACGCAGAGATTTTCCCATAGACAACAAGAAATACTGTTATACTCTAAGCACGAAAGAGAGAAGACGATATCTTGTTCGCGCAACATTTCAATATGGCAGTTCGGGAAGTGAAGCCTCATACCCCAAATTTCAGCTCTTCTTGGATGCAACCTTGTGGACTACTGTGACAGTGTTGGACGCTTCAAGAGTATATGTGGAGGAAATGATCATCAGAGCACCCTCAGATTCTATTGATGTATGCATTTGCTGTGGAATAACAGGTTCTCCATTCATATCCACTCTTGAGTTGCGGCCCTTGAATCTTTCTATGTATGCAACGGATTACGAGGATAATTTCTTCTTAAAAGTAGCAGCTAGAGTCAATTTTGGTGCTCCAACCAAGGATGCCGTAAGGTAAATTCCTCCCCCAAATCAGAAGTTAAAATGGATTTAATCAATCCATGATCCTCTTTCAAGTGTTAGGTTCCATTAGCTCATACAAGCAAAAAACCAATTGTGCATAGAAGCTAGGTTGTGCTGCATTATTACAATCAGGATAACACATTGACAAATTTGTTGTCTCAGGTACCCAGATGATCCCTATGACAGAATCTGGGAATCAGATCTTTCTAAAAGGCCAAATTTTCTTGTTGGGGTGGCCCCTGGCACAATGAGGATCAATACAACAAAAAATATAGACACAAGGACAAGAGAATATCCACCAGTCAAAGTTATGCAAACTGCAGTTGTTGGCACAGAAGGATCACTAAGCTATAGACTAAACCTGGAAGATTTTCCTGCCAATGCTCGAGCTTATGCATACTTTGCTGAAATTCAAGATTTAAGTCCAAACGAGACTCGGAAATTCAAATTGGAGGAACCTTTCATGTCTGACTACAGCAATGCAGTGGTAAATATTGCAGAGAATGCCAATGGGAGTTACACTCTTTATGAACCCAGCTATATGAATGTGACTCTCGAGTTTGTCCTGTCATTCTCCTTCCGTTGGACAAGAGATTCTACTCTAGGACCGCTCTTAAATGCAATAGAGATAAGTAAATACCTAAAGATTGCTGCAAAAACCGACGGTCTTGATGGTAAGTATGAGACATTGGCATAGCACAATCGCTCGAATTTTGCATCTGCTTATATCTGGATAGTGGTTAAAACAAATTGCAATTTGATCATCTTGAGTGCAATGTGACAAATTATGAACGTGCATGAAAAATTGTGAACTGATGAGTAATTGCTTGTTATGTTTTCAATTGGTAGTGACTGCACTTGATGTCTTTCGGTCAATGTCTGATGAAAGTGAGTGGACAAATGACAGAGGTGATCCCTGTGTCCCAGCTCATTGGGAATGGGTGACATGTAGCTCAACCACTCCACCAAGAATTACGAAAATGTAATGTCATTACACTTCTTGTACAAATATTTCGGTTCGTACTTGGACCAATCTGTTGATCCAAGTATCTGTTAGATATTTAAACTGGGAAAACTCCTTTATTAGAAATTAATTCAAAACAATCTCTGATGACTCAACAATAGCTATCAGAGAAGCATAACTGCGCAAGCAGCCTATTGTTGAAAGAGTGAATGTAGAATGTAGAAGCTCATATCTGAAAGTGTAGGGGAATAGAAACAAGCATATCTTCTCATGATAAATAGTAAAGAATAAATAATGTAGAAGTTCTTTTGTTTTGAAGTTTAATAATTCTAATTTTCTGTATGAGCTATAACTAGAGATGGATTACACTGACCTACTGAATAGTGCCCTGTCAGGAAAGAATATAAAGGGTGAAATCCCGCCTGAGCTTAAGAATATGGACGCATTGACAGAGCTGTAAGTGCTACTATGCTGTAAATAAGAGTAATTGCTCCCAAGTATATCCTCACTGTAATTGCATCTAATGGTTTTTACATTTACTTAGGTGGTTGGATGGTAACTCCCTCATGGGGACTCTCCCCGATATGAGTAGTCTTGTCAATTTGAAAATTGTGTAAGCTCTTCATGACTTCATTCTTTACGGTTGACTTATATACACAGTGGTACTTGTTTTTCTGATCTTGTTGGCCTCTAGAAAGAAAATCTGACCGGTACAACACCTAATTTCTTTTATGCTCATGCAGGCATCTGGAGAACAACAAATTAACTGGTTCATTACCTTCATATCTGGCTACTTTGCCGAGTCTACAGGAATTGTAAGTGATAATGTGAATTTTCTTTTTTTCTTTTTAAATCATCGGATAACCACTGGAGTACAGTGTTTCCTTCATTGAAAATTTTATCAAACATAAGCCCATGTAGTCATCCCAATATTTGCGGTTAATATATTATCCTTTTAGCAAATTTGGATGTAATTGCAAGATTTGCATGTGGCAGGCACATTCAGAACAACTCTTTTAGTGGGAAAATACCTCAAGCACTGCTAACTGCAAAAATTATTTTCAAGTAAGTATGCTTTTAGTTCTATTTGGCCATAAGTATGCCTTGATTAATGGTTACATAATGTCAACATTTTACAAAAACCAGAAGTATGTGCAAAGCTTGAAATAAATCCTTATTATATGCAAATGAACACTGCAATTAAATGTAGAGAAAACTCACATAAGTTTCCAATTAACAAGTAGATAAAAGTTTCACATATAATACAAGCTCTAAGAGAACCAAGTTAACTGCAGATAATTCAGCATCCTCCTGTCAATGCTTTGACTGTCTGCAAATGCTCATTCTGTCATAATTTAATAACAGTAATGGCATGAAGAAATAAACTGATTCACAATATTCTGGACCAGAGAAATTTACACATGGCTACTTATTTTCTCTGGTAGGTATGAGCATAATCCTCAACTACATGAAGGGCCACGGCAAAAACTGCATTTTAGGTTAATACTTGGAATTTCAATAGCAATTCTGTTAGTTCTGCTCTTGGGAAGTTTATTATTACTGCATAATCTTCGGAGAAAAATATCAAACCAGAAAAGGGATGAAAAAGGTGTGTAGATCTCAGTTTCTCTTTTCATGGTGCATTGGATGAAGTTTAGCATTGTAGTAATATTTTTGCGTGTTCATCAGGTGATTCCTTACGAACGAGCACAAAGCCTTCAACTGCCTATTCGATTGTACGAGGTGGGCATTTTATGGATGAAGGCGTAGCATACTATATTTCACTTCCTCAGCTGGAAGAAGCTACAAATAATTTCTCTAAGAAGATTGGGCAAGGAAGTTTTGGATCTGTTTACTATGGCAAAATGACAGATGGAAAAGAGGTAGCAGTCAAGATAATGGCTGATTCATCCACTCATAGAACACAGCAGTTTGTGACTGAGGTACTGTCAAATTTGGCTTTACAGATACATACCAATTATTCATTTAGCATTATTCCAGTTTTGTTATGAAGCCATGCATCTTTGAGGAGTAATAATTGGTATTTCTTGTTCTCAAAAACTAAGACAAACTGATGGAGTAAGTTTTTATTGGTGTCCAACCAGGAAAACAGAGTTCATTAACCGAAGCAATATCTTATAATCACTGACCATGAGAATGTATTTGCAGGTTGCCCTGTTGTCAAGAATTCATCACAGGAATTTGGTTCCTTTAATTGGATACTGTGAAGAAGGACATCAACGCATTCTGGTTTATGAGTACATGCACAATGGAACCTTGCGGGACCGGATACATGGTCTATTCTTGTGTTCCTCTATCTTCTGATCATTTTCCATCTTCTAGTTTTCTTGATCCCTGATTGAAACCACAAAATCAGTACTCCTGACATAATTTTCCATCAGGTTCTGTCAACCAGAAGCCTTTAGACTGGCTCACTCGTCTACAAATTGCTCAAGATGCAGCTAAAGGTTTACCATCTAACTTCTCAGTACCTGGTAATCATGCATAACTCAATTTTCAATTATAACCACGAATTTAGTTTTCTTGTAGGACTTGAGTATTTGCACTCTGGCTGTAACCCGGCTATCATTCACCGAGATGTAAAAACAAGCAATATTCTCTTAGACATTAATATGAGAGCAAAAGTGTCAGATTTTGGACTTTCACGACAAGCTGAAGAAGATTTAACACATATATCAAGCGTAGCACGAGGAACAGTTGGCTACCTAGACCCTGAGTACACCAAACTTACCTTGACATTTTTGTATAATTGTTCATGTCCCTCCTTTCAATGTACTTAACTTGTTATTTTAACAGGTACTATGGAAATCAGCAATTGACCGAAAAGAGTGATGTTTACAGTTTCGGGGTTGTTCTCATGGAGCTGATCTCCGGAAGAAAACCTGTTTCAGTGGAAGATTTTGGCGCTGAATTGAACATTGTTCATTGGGTATACCTCTTGTCAGTCTAATTTTCTATTAGAGTTAAATTCTTCAGCATCTTTCATTACTCCTAGACGGGACAACCCAATAACACTAAAAAACTGTTGCTTCCAGGCAAGATCATTGATTAAAAAAGGGGATGTGATAAGCATTGTAGATCCTGTTCTAATAGGAAATGTTAAAATCGAGTCAATATGGAGAATTGCTGAAGTGGCTGTACAATGTGTTGAGCAGAGAGGATTCTCCAGGCCAAAGATGCAGGAAATAGTTTTGGCAATACAGGATGCTATCAAGATAGAAAAGGGCAGTGACCAAAAATTATCTTCAGGTAGTTCCAAGGCACAATCTTCACGGAAAACTTTGCTGACAAGTTTTCTTGAAATTGAGAGCCCTGATTTGTCCAATCTTGTCCCATCTGCCAGATGATCTTTCAGCAAGCCAGCAACTACTAATACTCTGTATATCATTATCATAACCATAAGTACTCTGCTTCTACCGACCAAATATGCCTATTGCCTATGATTAGGAACAGCAAAAGTTTCCTCTTCATGCCCTGGAATCTGTTCTTTTTCAAACTGCTTATGTTAGAAATGTTAAAAGCAGAATAAACATGTAATCATACTGTTGTTGGACATTTTCTGTTTATGAACAAACCATTTTTAAAGGTTTATGTTAATCAATTCCTAAAGCTTGACCTTTTGATAAAATGGAAGATTAAGTTGGATTACCAAGCAATAAATATATAAGTTATATAATTTGCACAAGAGATTAATTCAATCATATAATACAAATTAAATTATGATTTGACCAAAATTTCAGGGATTTCTTTGTTTCAAAACCCTAACTGTCAACGCAACATACTATTAATGAGGCAATTGAAAAAACAACTAAAACCGGGTACGAACTAGTCCACCTAAAAGTGTTGAACAAGCAAATGCAACCTCAAGATCAACCATTGTGATAAAGCAAAGTTGGGAAGATTGCCCAATAGTCATCCACACAGGGAATCTAAACCCAGTATAAAATATTTTCAAGAATCGGCAGAGCCAATAATCATATCATATAGAATATTGAAGCAATCCATACTTATATTAAGAGGAGGTGTGTAAAGAAAGAATCTAGCTGAAAAAGGAAACCTGTTGCAAAAGCAAAAGATTAAGATAAGATCAACAATTGGGTTAATAACATCCAAGTCCCTAAGGTTTTAAATTTTATCAAATAAGGACTGTTGTACCTATTTAATAAAATAGGTCCCCCAGTGTCTAGTGAAATGACTAAATTATTCTTACAAACAAGTACGTAATACCAAGGGATACTGCAGTCACTCCATAAAAATTGTCTTTAACTGAGAAATTTAAACAAATCAGGGGCTGGATGTTATTGTTCCGATCAAGGAATTAAAAGAAGGTATCCTCTTGCCAAGAACACACGCGCATAGAGTTTAGAAAGAAACGGATTTCTTGTACGTATTCTGTATTCTTTCTCCGGCCATAAAAGCTAAGCAAGAGAGAAAAAAGCAGCCTTTATCATAGCCGCCCCCTAAATTCATCGATAAAAATGAAGGATAAAAATTAGAGGAGTTTAAGGGAAGGGAAGAGAAAACAAAAATCCTTTTTTAGCTCTCTTTAACTTTCTGTTGTGTGTTTGGTAAGTTTGGTTCTCAGAAATCAGAACCCAAAACCAGACAAAACCCAGTTGTTATTCATCATCAACCTTATAAAGTTTTCTGCTTTCTTTGTATCTCTGCTTGTTTTTTCAAGAGAGTTAGAGATATGGAGATGGTGTATTATCAGTTGGCCAAGTCTTCGTATCAGGACTCACTTAAAGTCTTGGAAGCCGATATACAGCATGCGAATACTTTGTAAGTTTTTCTTTTTTTGGGTCTTTAATTTATGTTGAGTCTGATTTTGAAGCACTTGTCTTTTAGCTAAAATTGGGTGTTTTTGTCTTTGTATGTTTTCATTTGTTCGTTGATCACTACCATGATCGACTTCATACTAATTGAGGGAAAAAAAGTTTAGTACCTGGATACTATATATGCTGGATTTTGATTTTTGTGTGCAATTAATGAGCTTCTAGAATTATGGGAAGATAAGGCCAAGTGGGACTTTTTGCATATGTTTATATACTCTAGCAGCGTTATGGGTCAATTGGATTGTCCTTTCCTCTTTGTATGTTTGAGTGTGTATGCTTGTGCACAACTGGTGAAATTTGTGTTAATAGTGTGATTTCTGTTTTATTGGTTGAGCAAAAGTGAGTTTTGCAATTGAATGAAAAGATTTTATGCCAATTTTAGAAGCTAATTGTTTTCAGGGAAGTAAAGTTGGGTTTCTTTTTTCTTTGATTATTTTGTAATTATCATGTTCCCATGATTTCATTTTATAAAGGTTTACTTGGAATCAGTGGTTCAGCTGTAATTATTCTCTAATTAGAAACCTGGGATTGTAGGGCTGCTGCAATTCCAAGAGCTAAGGGCGGCGCACGGCTTCAAATGAAATTGGTTTACAATCACTGGGCTCCCCTTTTTTGGTTTTTGCTACAATGGGTGAATTCTTCCTGCATGTGTGTACTCCCCAGATATCTAAACCTCTTCCACGTACTTGTATATAAGGTCGGTTGCTCTTTTCTAGCATATCGACACTTGAATGGTGGTCTATTAGTTCATGCTTGTTGCTTTAACAATAGGTGCAATTTTTCATGAATTGCTCTCTTGTTTCGTACAGGTGTATGCAGACAATCGACCAAATCTATCTACACGTGGAAGGAAAGCAACAATTAGGGAATTCTATGGTATGTAATTGACTCTAATTGTTAATAGTGAATTTATCTTGATCAGTGAGTTCCTGTTGGTTCTGGTTTATGCATCTATTTNAATTGATAATTGATTTTATTTCTAGTTATTTTAACCTGTTATTTCTTTAAAAATCAATTAATGTACGAAGAATATAAATTAAATTTTTTATAACTTTCTATGTTACATTCTTGTAAGACTTAAAATTTTATAGAAAAATAATAGTTATTAATAAATAATAACACTGTAAAACTCAAATATTAATAAAACACTCACAACAATTCAAGAGAGTTGTAGATGAAATGATTTTATTACGTAAATTATTTAATTAATAAGATAAAAATATATATTTATTGATAATAGATAAAAAAATTAATAAATTTTTTTTTATTCAATTATATAATAAAAAATTTATTAATTTTTTTATTTATTATTCATAAATATATTATTTTATTTTATTAATTAAATAATTTTATTATAATAATAATATTAATATAATAAAATTATTTTATTTAAAATTGATGAAGTACATTTTATTTAAAAACTCCCTTTGCTAATTCAACCGGCGGCTTACTATTACAGGCAATTAAACAGTTTACACCAGAAATCCACCAGGGTAACGTTGCATTTAATATGATTGCAAAGAAACGGCAGCGTTTTATCGCCGTTTAATATTCGCTAATGCGCACCCAGCACTTCGCTAATGACAATAGTGGTGTAACGATTTCATTGGCTTAGCGGCGTCACTGTCACACGACCGAATGAAAACATAGTAACGGCCAGAAATAAAACTAGAAAAATTGGCGGAAATATTACTCTGCTTCGCGCAGTCACCCTAGATTGCACTCAGCTGACAGGTCAATCGCTAAAATTCCCAAATGTTTAGTGTTTCTTTTGTTCATGTTGAAATGATTTGTCAGATCTGATTTTGTTGGAGAGGGAGCTCTTAGATTATGATCCATTGAAATGTCAGAGAGATATGAATCAAACAGTACAGATTATTCCGAATCGTCAGTTAATCAGGTGAGAATCGAGTTAATCCTTTTTCTTGTTGATAAAATCAGCCAATTTGATTTTTTTAATTAAAAGTTGTTGTCGTTTTGATGTGTTGATTATGTGAATGAATGTAGGAAGTAGAAGTTATGGTTGGTATGAATAATGCAGAAAGTAAAGATGATTTGTTTGTTGATGCACCCGACGATTTAGATGATGCTAGAAATGCTGATAATAGAGTGCCTATTGCTAGCAGCGAAACTGAGACCTCAAATTCTGAGGAAAAACAAGATGCCAATACGAAAGAGAGTCACGTTGTTGGAGCGGAGAATGGGACTGGAGATGATCATTTGTTGGTGGGGGAGCTGGAACGTCTGCGTGATTTGTTGGATACGACTGTTAGCGAGAGAGACAGTATGGAAAAGAATTACAAGTTCTGACTACTTCTTTCTGTTAAAGAATGGTTGATTATTGTTTTGCTGATAATTGGTGATAGTAGTGATTGAAATTGTGGTGTGATGCTTGCAGGAATAAAGAGAAAGTTTTGTGACGGAACTAGATACTTTTCGATGCCAGCTTAAGGTGTTGACTAATAAAGAGCTCTTGCTGGGTGAAAATGATGGTGAGTCAGGTGATGTTGTGAGTGAAAAAGTGGTAGGAGAAAGTGAAGGAAAGAGTCAGGTGGGTGATGCCCCATTGCATGAGTTGATTAGTGTATGCTCACAGCTTCTTAGTAGTGCTGTAGAAGAGCGTTTAAAGAGTGAGAGTGAGACTAGAGAACTTAGTTCAGTTCTTTATATGAAGGACGAGAAATTGAGGATCTTAATGCAAAAGTTGCTGAACTGTCAGTATCACATGATGTAGCAGCTGCTTATTTGAATTTTGCTGTTGCCATGGCGTCGGAGGCTCAGCTTGAAAAGGACCAGTATGTTGAGGTTGTCTCAGATAGGATGTTGTCTTATCTTGCAATGTTAGTTTATCAGGAGGAATTGTTGGATAATTCGATTGGTGGGAAAATTGCTCATGTTGAGAGAAGCACTTATATGTTGCTGAACTAAGCAAAGAAGAGTCCATAAAAACTGAAAATTTGGTTGCATCATTGCAAGAAAAACTCCGACAGAGTAATTTGATTCTTGAAAAATCTGAAGAAGTCCTCTCTGAGACTGATGTACCTGAGGAACTTCAATCATTGGGTATAGTGGAGAAAATGAAATGGCTTGTGAATGAGAGAAATGAACTGAAGGTTGTTTCTCGTAACTTCTACAAATTGAAAGCTGCCATTTCTTTGATTGATGTACCAGAAACTGTTTCATTTTCTGATTTGGAATCTTGTTAGGGTTGGCTTAAGGAATCATTTTATCTGGCCAAAGATGAAGCTAATTTGTTGCTAGATCAACTTGATAGAACAAAGCAAGCTGGACGTAATGAAATTGACTGCTTAAGCGCTTCTCTGTCTGCTGAATTATTAGAGAAGGATTATAATCAGAAGAAGTTAGATGACCAAATGTGCAAATATGAGGAAATTGTTAAAAAGGCAGATAAAGTCTCACTGGAGAAGGATCATCTGGTGAGGGCATTACTTGAGGAATCTGGAACAACAATCAAAGATCAAGATGTGTTCTATCACACTTCTTCTGATCTGGCTACACTCATTTATAAATGCATTGGGAATATAAGAGCGCATGCATGTGCCTCTTCTGATACTTCTGTTGCTGATTCTGAAATGTTTGAAAGAATGCAAAGTTTGTTGTATTTAAGGAACCAGGAGTTGATGCTGTGGGAGCAAATACATGAGGAAGAGGCACCAGCCAGTTTGCAGTTGAATGAACTATCAAATAAATTAAGAGTGGCATCTGAAGAACTCGGAGCAGTGAAGGAGGAAAAGGATTCTCTGCTGAAAGATCTTGAACGATCAGAGGAGAAATCTGCTTTGCTACGCAAGAAGTTATCTATGGCTGTTAAGAAAGGCAAGGTGTTGGTCAACATCGGGACGACTTGAAACTGCAACTAGATGAAAAGAACTCAGAAATTGAGAAATAGAAGCCCAGCTTACAGCAAGAAGAATTGACAGTTTCTGAGTGCAGGGATCAGATCAATAGATTGTCAAATGATTTAGAGCGCATCCCAAAGTTGGAGGCTGATCTTGTTGCTATGAAAGATCAACGAGATCAACTTGTGCAGTTCTTGTTGGAGAGTAATAACCTGTTACAGAAAGTAATTGAATCCATTGATTGCATCATTCTTTCAGTTGATTCAGTTTTTTGAAGAGCCTGTAGAAAAGGTCAACTGGATTGCAGGGTACATCAATCAATGCCAGGATACTAAGTCACATTTAGAGCAAGAGTTGGGAAATGTAAAACCGGAAGCAAGTGCTTTGGCTAGCAAGTTAGCAGAAGCCCAAGAAACAATGAAGTCACTGGAGGATGCACTATCAGTTGCAGAGGATAAGATTACTCAACTTGCTGATGCAAAGAGGAAAGTAGAAGTTGGTAAGAAAAATGTTGAACTGGAGTTGGAGAAAGCAATAGAGGAAGCTCATATCCTAGCTAGCAAGTTTTATGAAGCTAGTGCAGGTAGGAAGTTCCTTGAAGATGAGTTGTCAGCAGCAGAGAATAACATATCAATGCTAATCAATGAGAAGGAAGAGGCTCAAGCTAGCAGAGATGCTGCAGTAATATAACTAGAGCAAGTAAGAGAGGAATTTTCTTCTCAGACGAGCAAACTAACAGAGGCTTATAAAACAACAAAGTCCCTTGAAGATGCACTATCCCTGGTAGAGGCTAATATTGCCATGCTGACTGAAAAAAATAATGTTGTACAAGCTGGCAGAACTATGCTGGAGAAGAGGCTGCAGAAGCCGAAAGAGGAGGCAGAGTCTCAGGCTGTTAAGCTGGCAGAACTATGCTGGAGAAGAGGATGCAGAAGCCGAAAGAGGAGGCAAAGTCTCAGGCTATTAAGCTGGCAGATGCGCACCCAACTATAAAATCACTGGAAGATGCATTGTTGAAGGCAGAGAATGATATTTCTGTCTCAAAGGTGAAAAGAAAATTGCTGCGCAGGAGGTATCAACACTTAATTCCAAGTTGAATGCATGCATGGAAGAGTTGGCTGGAACAAGTGGCAGCTTAGACAGCAGGTCGATAGAGCTCAATGGACATCTTAATGATCTTCAAATGCTTATGAAAAATGAGGGGCTGTTATCTACAATTAAACAATGCTTTGAGAAGAAAATTGAGGGCTTGCAGAATATGGGCCTCATTATTGAAGATATAAGAGATGGGCTTGTTGGCAAGGGATTAGCAACTATTGAGGTAATATGAACAACTTTCTAATCCTCCACCCACATCTTTTTCTCATTGAATTGTTGAATGGACTCTTATCAGTTTGTTTGTGATTTTCATTATCTAAGAACATTTACATTTTTCAAGTTCTATGTTCAGTTCTCTCTTTCTCTCTCTTAAGTGTAGTGAGATGAGGAAACATTAAATCATGTTTCTGTTTGGCTTAATTTGTTGATGGTTTCCTCTTATTAACTCTTTGAATTTGTAAAAATGTTGCAGGGAGATTAACATGTGACTATATCCTTCGAAAACGACCTTGACAACATTGAGACTGATAATGATGAGGTGACAATATCATATGCTGATGATATGTCATCATGTTTTAGAAAGACTGCAGAAAGGTTCCAGATGAGAAACAAAATTCTTATTGATAAGTTCAAACATTTCTCTACTTCCATTGATGAGTAAATTGATGGTCTATTGAGAAAATTGCAAACAATAAGGGAAGAAATTGTAAGAATGACTCAAAATATGGAATCTTTAGAACAAAAGGTCAATAATTTAAAAGTGTATAAAAAGGAGCAGGAGGAAGCTAAGACAACCTTACAAAATGATGTTACACTTTTACTGTCTGCTTGTAGTGATGCTGCAAGAGAACTGCAGTTCGAAGTCAAAAATAATCTTCTAGAATTGATATCTGTTCCTGAGCTTGAAAAATTGTACCATGCTTTTTTCAGAGAGAGAGAAGCTGGTGGAGATGACACAAACAAGCATCAGAAGGGTCTTTGTGGCAACACACACATTGAGACTACAGAAACGTTGTTATTTTCTGTGAGGGAAGCTCAGACTCTGATTAAATTCTTTGACAAGACAAGTAACATTGCAGCCTCTACGATTCAAGATTTGCAGAAGAAATTGCAAGAAACCACAAAAACTTTTACAGTAACTATGGATGAAAAGGATTTACACCAAGAAAAGGTTTCCAAGTTGGAGACTGATGTGGCTGCATTAGAACATTCATGTAGAGAGCTGAGGCTTAAACTAGAGGATTACCAAGCCAAAGAGGAAAAATTGAAAGAAAAGGAGGCAGAAATGTCATTGTTATATGATAGATTGTCATTGAAAGAACAAGGCGATTATTAATATCATCTTTATTTTGAGTTCATATAAACATATATGCTTTAGTTTTCTTGTTTAATAGTCATCTACTTGCCATTAATTTCTTTTTATTGTCACAGAGGCAGAAGGCCTTTTCTTGTCACTGCAGCAAATGAGAATACTTGTTGATAAAACAAATGGGATTGAAATCCCTTACGCAGAGCCCATTGGAGATGTGGAGCCTGAAAGTTCAGCTGATGTGAAGAAGCTATTTTCAATTATTAATAGTGTGACCAAGTTGCAGCATCAAATAAATTTATCAGAGCATGGGAAACAAGAACTGCAGTCAATCCTATCAACTCAAACTGCTCAAATTGAGCATCTGAAGGGAGAAGTTGAAATACACATTAGAAATAAGCCAGACCTAGAAAAGTTGAAATTGGAGTTCTCGGAGGTCACATTCCGTTTGGAAAAAATTGTTCATATGTTGGGAGGTAATGAGATTATTGTGGACCAAAAAGCTACCAGTCCAAAGGGTCTCTTAACCGTACTAGAAAAACAGATCATGACCCTGCAGTAAGAAGCCGAAAATTCAAAATCCAATGTCCAAGAACTTCATTCCAAATTGCTTGGGAGCCAAAAGGCTGTAGATGAATTGACAACTGAGGTAAATTTACTTGAAGACTCACTTCATGGTAGGACTGTTCAACAGGAGATCATCCAGGAAAGGAGCATTTTTGAAGCACCTTCGTTGCTCAACAGGTCAGAGATATCTGAAGTTGAAGAAGTGGTAAGGATTTTTGTTCCAATTATTTTCTAATCTGGTACAATATTTTCACGAAACATCTGCCATGGCTGGATGCATGTTTGATTGGCTCATTATAGATACGTAGAGTGTGAATCTGCAATGATTTTTATGTTGTCCGAAGTTTAGACTCAAGCTTTTGGTTTAAGCTTGTGCATGATGACTTTGTACTTCCTTTATGCCATAAGAATATTGCTACCCGTTGGACATAAAAAGCAAAAGTATTAGTTTGGCAGTAGAGTAACAACATGCAGCTCCATTCTTGTAGAGTTGCTACTTGCTACAAATTAGACTTTGCTTGCTGTTCCAATTTCTAGTCTGGACTGAAAGAGAAGCTATGTGTAAGATTTCATTACTTTCTGATGCTTATGCAGGGAACACATGGACTGAAAACAATCTCTCCGGTTGCCCCAGCTGCTCAAATGCGAACTATGCGGAAGGGATCCACTGACCATCTTGCAATCAATATCGATTCTGAATCTACTCATCTGATTATCGAGGCAACCGATGAGGAAAAAGGTATGCATCATAGGGTTTTTTTGATTTCCCAAAATATTATCTCGGAGATTGAGCAATTTATATGTTCCTTCTCACTTACTTATCTCGTTTCTGCAGGCCACTTATTCAAGTATCTTAACTCGTCCGGACTCATTCCAAAGCAAGGAAAGATGATTGCAGATCGAATTGATGGAATTTGGTCAAGAGCTAAATTTTTCAATTTAAACTAATATGTACCAGACCAAAAAAAAAAAATATATATATATATATATGGTTACTACAAATATTACAGCTATATTTTTCTGTTTGTTTTTTGATCATAGACCATATAGATTACATCTGATTGTGACATGTCATGATAAATACATTTAACTGGGTAAATCAAAACTGAATTGCTCTTAATATCCTGCACAGGGTATCTGGTGGCCGACTGGCTTTTTCTTGCACGTGTGGCCGCTGGGAACCATTTTGTAATGAAGTCTGTCATTATCATCGCCTACCCACAACATTTCTCCTCAAGCAACAGCAACTTGTATCATATATAGTTGTATTAATGTCATTTTTTTCCCGTACTTTTTACCCACTCTTTTAAATGTTCTGTGCTACTGGCGGCCAAATATGTTCATAGAATTCATTCTTTGCAATCGCATTTTAGAGTTGCAGGGAAACACCAAGCCCTGAAGCCTTGGAAATATATATATATATATATATTATATTTGTTCTTTTCTTTTTTCCAATTTGAATGTTGAGCGATGGGTCAATGGATGGAAGATGAACGTAAAAACTATTTTTCAAGGTTAAATTTTGTTTCAATACCCTTGTATCCTTTTGCTCCTTTGTGAATGACAATTGGCAATGAGTTGCGTTGCTAAAACTAAAGGTCTTGACCCATGAGTTGCTTTATGTGTGCAGCTTGTGTGAGCCCCTATCCAGAGAGAATGCCTTTCTGCTACTGCGACGTCAGTAAGGTCCTGCCCGTAGGCCCGCGATGCTGTTTTTGATCGGCAGCTAATTGATGTCTCTGTTGCTTTCCTGTGATAACATATTTCATTTAGCTGCTGCTGTGCGCTGCCATGCTTAAGTGGTATTCTCAAATAAATTGAAGGTATTCTTCTTTCTGTTTCTCTCTGTAATATTCGCTTCTCTTTCACTCTCTCTCTCACACCATCGAACCCACAAAAAGACGTGCACGGTTAATCCATTGGTCTGTGTTTGAATACTATCCATAACTTGTATCCATTGAAGAGGATTTAATTTAATTAATTTTCTTCAAGTTTTTAGGATATATATGCACTCCATGTATGACGAGATAATCCAACAAACACCAAGGTTTGCATCAGTAATATTTCTATTGGCATGTTTTGAATCCGAGCTTGACTCTAATATTTATTATTTGTTTGCAACGATTTTATTTAATTATTACAATATTATTTATTTTGATATATTTTAAAATGATATCATGAGCCATAATTTTTTTTTATAATTTTATTTTTATTATTAAAAACTTTAAATTTTTAAAACAAAAAAAAATTACACTAATTTTAAAAAAATAAATAATAAAATATTTAAAAGACACGTTTCCGTGTTACATTTAAACGGGATTTTGCACCATATACCAATGTGGTGTTAAATTTTAAATTTTAAATTAATTTTTAAAATATAATTTTTATAAAATCTAATATTATACGGAAATAGTGGTATATAACTAATTTTTATATTCGTAGTCTAATTTTAAGGAAAATTTTAGGACCCTTAGGGCGCGCGTGGGCTGTCCAAAACCACCATGCCATGCCCGGCAAGATTCATTTCCTTGCCCATGTGCCGCTGATTTTATTCCATCTTTCAAAAACAATACTTGCGTTAACGACTTCGATTACTTTCCAATAAGGCGCACGCGTCAAATTATCGGCTTAAGTAAGCAAATAGACAAAGTAACCCCACAACCAACACCAAGTCCGTTCTCTCTCTCTCTCTCTCTCTCTCTCTCTTTGGCCAGTCAACCGTCACGTGGGAGTGGGCCCATCGTACGGCGGCCAACGGAACGGGCGACACTTCTTGTTCCCAAATTCCAACAAGTAACTTTACTTACGACGAAATGCTCAAGCTTTTTTTAACTCGTTTGAGATCTCAGTTAACTCATACATATGTTCAGATTCATTAATTAACTGATAGTGCAAGCGTACGGAAACAAATGCAAGATCATGGCAGGCTGTGCAGTAGAAGGAGGCTGTCCCACCGATTACATAGCCATCGCCATGGCTGCCTTCTTCTTCGTTTTGTACGTTCTTTAGTCTTTATCCTTCATATTCATTGTTTAATATTTGTATTTTTAAGTTCAGCAATGGTGGGTCTGTGTCTGATTAAGAAAACTATCATTTGTTAGCGGTGATTCCCCAGTTCAATTGAGTATTGTTTATTTTGCAACTAAATCATTGTCATGGATGTGTTTGTGTCTCCTGAATCCTGAATTTTGATGGGTATATGTTTGATTGTATGTTCAGTTGTATTGGGCTTCCGCTTGTAGGTTGTGTATTCTGTCTGTTGTATTGTGGGCAATTGGGGTGTGAAGGGTAGTTTTATGTAATCTGCGCATTTATGCGTCAACTTATTCTGGGAAACCCCTGCGAGATTAACTATTTAGCAAGCTTGGTTCTGTCCTTGATTACTATGGATTGGTTTCATTCTTTCTTTCAGGCTTCTATCAAGGTTCATATTACCCTTTATGGTTCACAAAGTTCCTCGCCTTAAAGGCAGTGGCTTCTGGTTTCCAGTAATTCAAGTTTTTGCCAGCTTGAATCTTCTGTTGTCTATTGTGGTAGGCTATTGGTTGCATGTTTGTGTTTCTTTTTTTGTCCCTATCAACCAAATCTGTGTTGTGGGCAAATTTACAATAAAGGTTTTGACATTGAAACTATCCCTTATGCAGATGGCTGATAATTTCTTGAAATTTAAGAGGAGGCGTTGGTGGCTGTCTTGCTACGTCTGGGCAGGTTCTTTATGCTTTTGTTGTCACCACAACTCTTCTACTTGTATATTTATTGTGTCAATGGTTTCTTTCACTGTGAATTACTTTTCCATTGTAAGCTGAGATATCCTTTGGTTTCAGTGTGGGTTGAAGGTCCTGTAGGATTTGGCTTGCTGCTGAGCTCTCGCATTGCACAGTCCTTCCAACTGTATTACATTTTTGTCAGGTAAATAGCCTTCTTTCAAGGTAAAGAAATCAAACTGTTTGCTAGAGTTGAATGAAGCACGTGTTCAGGTGGTGATCTTGCCTAATTAATCTAATTGCTTGGCTACTAGATAGCATCTGATAATGTGCATCCCTGACTATTAAGAGACACAAACACATGCTCACACACAGAGATACTTAAGTATAGGTCTCCTATGCAGCTAAAAGTGGATGAAAAAGTTTCTAAGAGTGAGTTTTCTCTTGGATGAGATGGTCATAGCGTGTTGGTTAATCTGTTGCAAGAAATGCTTGGTTGTTGATTCAGGGATGGTGAGAATTTTTTTTGACAATGAACAAAGCAGCTGCAAGCATTTACAGGGATTGAGGTCTTCTCAATTAATGAAACTTAGGCCACATCAGATATTTTATTCCCACACATAGACCTATGACTTGCTGATTAATGAGTGTGCAATTTTCTAAATCTTATTACTTGTATCTCCTACAGTGTCATTTAACATTGATGGAGGTTTATACCCGCTGTTTGTATACTATTTTAATCAGTCTTGCTCAATGTAATTGCTTTTGATATTTCAGGAGGTGTTTACCACCTGTCAGATCTTATATTTTGCTTCCGCTAATTCTCTTGCCATGGGCTATTGGGGCTGCATGTAAGAATCCTTGAATTCCATCATTTTACTTTCTTCAAATTCCTTACCTCGGTGGGCTTAGTGCTACTGCAATGAGATTAATCAAGTCTGGGAGCAGTAATTCTGCAATTCATGAGATTTTTTTCCATGCCTCTTTTGTTGGTTTATTTGAATACACATGCCATTCGTTGCTTTTAGAATTTATATCCACTTAAAATTATATTTCCTTTATTTGTTCATAGTAGCTGTTTTGCATTCTTCTATGCATATCTTTACCAAACTAAACCTTTGCAATGGGTACACCATTTCTCATGTTCTCCATCTTGAACCAGTTCATTGCTGATGTCAAGCCTTTCTTTTCATCTTCATTATATACTGCCAAGTAATCTATAATCATATTGTGAAATGAAGGATTTCAAAAGTGATCCAAGTGTTGCTTCGTTGATAGTTCTTTATCATATCAGTAAATTCAAGATTCTAGAATATTTCTGTTTCTCTCCGTTCTCCTTTTATTTTCCAAGTGTTGGGATCGGCCGGTCTATTGTTGGCTTGTTGCTGAGAAATGAACATAATTTCCACTTAAGCCTCCCTCTAATAAGAAAGTTTGATAGATTTTAATTCCTTTGTGAAAATGCTTTTGACCATTCATCATTTTTCTATGTTTTACTGGTCCAAATTTAATAATATTTTGATTAACATACTTGTGGTTACATTATAATAAACAAGATAGATCATGCAGTCTGTTTTGAATTTTTCATGGCTGTATGAGTGCAAAATCTTGACTGCCTATTTACATTGCCAAATAGATGTCTTAATCAGCGGCCTACTGTAAATGTAGAACTGATTGTTGATAATGCAGCATGCTTTCTGTGTGATATAATTTGTTGTTCCTAAGGGGATGGATGCTTTATTCTGTAGTTATCCATGTGAAGAGGCCTCTCAATTATCGGTGCCACATGGGAGTTCAATGGATGATCCCAGTTTTGTGCCTCCATACTATATATGTTGCCACTTTGGTTGGATTCCTGGGAGCGGTTCGGCATATAGAGTTTAGGTTTGACGAGCTCAGGGACCTCTGGCAAGGAATAGTAGTCTCAGCCTCGGCTATTGGTATGCTTCCTTTTAGTTTTTATGCAGTGTTGTGTAATATGTCTCCATTTTGCTTTGTAAACTTTGGATTTGGTAGATTGTTGTTGCAGACGATGATGTCGTACTTTTTAGTCTTGAGTCATCCAGCAAGGATTTCAATCAAAACCAATCCGTGGTTGTGGAGTGAAAATTCTCATGGATAGTCACTAATAATTAGCCTTAATTATATTGTTAATGGTTTTGATGGATTTTCTCTGGTTACCACGAACAATTTATTTTCTGGCTGTGGGAAAGTTATTTACATGTGAATGTTGATTATTAGTGAACACAGATAAACATTACTAGCTCTTTATCAATGCTATCTATAAGCTGATTGACAATGTAAAATATGAATAATATAATTTTGTAAGGGAATGGGATATTTCTCCTTTGTTGGTATGCATCTTTTAACATGTGCTCTTTTATAATTCCAGGTTTATGGGTTTTTGCTTACATTTTGAATGAAATTCATGATGATATCTCATGGCTTCAAGTTGCATCCAGGTTTATGCTGTTAATTACGGTATGATTTGTAATTGTTTGTTCTTTGCATCTTTTTTGCACCTGCTGTCATCAATTCTTCCTGTACTAACAAGATAATGGAATTCAATTATTCCAGCTTATCTGTATTTGCTAACAATTTTCAAGTTTTCTGCAGGCAAGTATTCTTGTCGTGCTTTTCTTCTCTATGTCAAGTGCAGAGCCTCTTCTGTCACAAATCAGCTTGAGGAAAAGGGAACCTAAACAATTCGAAACAATGGGTCAGGCTCTGGGCATACCTGATAGTGGGCTATTATTGCAAAGAGAACCTACTCCTGTCATAGATCCGAATGAACCACTGGATAAGCTTCTTCTGAACAAAAAGTTCAGGCACTCCTTTATGGCATTTGCTGACAGGTATTCTGTTCCTCTACAAGTTCCATTCCAAATTTGGAATTTATGTGAAAATTCTTTTGTGGGGATATTTTATATGAATTTGTTTGTACTACCAAGAGGCTTGATGATCTCTTCCAAGCTTATATTGACTCTTCAAGAGAACAAAACAAGGCCTCAAAAAATTACTCAGATATGTATGTTTTCCTCTTGATTGTAGTTGTTTGGCTGGGGAGAGTGTTCATTTCTATGATGAAGTGCATGAGCATGGAAAAATTCCAGTAGATGACCATGTCAGAAGGATTTACATGGCACGTCATATTATTGAGAAGTACATTGCTGCAGGTTTGTGACTTTCTGAAAATCTGAGCTATATGTTAATCTATTACTTCCTTGGCATTACTTTCAGTCTTAGTTCTCGTATGGAAAGTTCAAGTTGATATCTGTTCAAGGTTTCTTAAACGACAAATACAACTGTTGAGCCTCCTCTTTGGTGCATGTGAAATTCGTTCTGAATGGTATGGTATAATTTCTATGCTCTAAATTAAAGTTTCTGGCAGTAGAATGAATTTGGTTTGGTTCATGTTGCTCAGCAGATGACATATATCTTTTTCATCCTCAGGCATGCCTTGTTTTTCTTCTTTTTTTTTTTTAGAAATTTCATCCGTTGCTCAATTTTGTGTGCTATACAGGTGCTTCAATGGAGGTGAATATATCTCATCGAACCCGACAAGAAATTTTGACTACTCCCAATCTTACACACCCTGATCTCTTTAATAACGCTATAAATGAGCTGATACAGTTGATGAAAACGGTGTGTTGTCTACAGAGGTTTACTTTCTGCAGTTGTTTTCCCGTTAGGTTACTAGAAATACCATATCACATTTGTTTCATAAGGTTTTTTCTTTTTTCTTTTTTTCAAAACTTTGAAGAACTTGGCAAGAGATTACTGGTCATCTATGTTTTTCATCAAGTTAAAAGAAGAAGCCAGCATGAGAGCAAATGGCCATGAACCGGAGCAGATGACGGGCTGGAATTTCTCTCCTAGGTTGAGTTCTGTACATTGTGTTGATGACCCTTTTCACCAGGAACAACAATTTTCAAAGGGCTCGGCCCAAGGTAGCAATGCATTAGACCCGTGAACTAGGCAGAATTTTTCTTAATTTTATTCCACATGGGTATGATCAATCATATTGGCTTCCAATGCAAAATATGAACAAAGGATGAAAGCTGAAAGACAAAACAATAGAAAAGGAGGCTGAACTAAGTAGCAAGCAAGGGATGATATGATGTAGACATTGCGTTTTTGTACAGATAAGCCATAAAACTATCACCAAACTGTAAATGGGATCTTGTAGTGTTCCAAACTGTTTCACAATGAACTGGAAATCTGTTGTCGCTGTATCAATATACTCTTTGATTTGGCACAAAGATCTTCACCGGCTTCATTACACTACAACTTGACGTGTGCATGCTGATAGTGGAAAAATGAAACGATTCCTGCATTGATCTTCGAAATGGCCCTAGGGGGGCTTCTTTTGTTTACATTTTTAGTATCTTGTATCAGTGAGTAAACCATCACTACATGCTATTGGTGCAACCTACGGACATGACTATTGCAAATTGTTAGAAGTTACACAGAGAGTGTGTTTGAGACTATAATACTTTTGACTTTGAATGTATCGCAACTAACTTGTTTGGTTTACTACCATCTAGCAATTCTGAGGGCTTAAAATTAGTTGCTACATTTATATATGTTGTTGAATAATTCAATATGCAAGTAGTGGAAAGGAACCTCTTTATTACACTTCCTGTTTACAGCAAAGAGAGCAAATGAAGAAAGGAAAAGCAAATATGAATCTCGGGGTAGTTACCAAGTTGATAAATGCACATTGCACGGGATGAAGTGGCCATTAAAGTTTGGAAAGAGCTCATAAAACATGGATGAATCAGTTGCAACCGCAACTGCAACTGTTTGGTAGATTAATATGAAACTGTGCCTTTATTCAGATGGCATGAATTGAGGCAGCCAAAAGCCCAAAAAGCAAGAGCTAGGCTTCAGACCAAGCCAAGACTACTTGCTGCTATTACTGTGGGTTATACCGTTGAAGAAGCAAACCATGCACCTTTGATTGTATTATCTTCCTTGTGAACACAGTTGGCGAGAAATTTAAGTATTATTGAATGAAACCAACCACCTCTTCTGATTAAATTGGAAGAAGAAAGCCACCAGTTTCAGAAAAATGTCACGAATATGCACCAACCATCTCACATTCCTGCAGCCACCGTGGTTGCTGTTTCTCTCAACACTTGGTTTCATCTTCCTCCTCAAAAACTCCATCGCTCTTCTCAAATGGATCTTGGCTACGTTTCTCAGACCACCAAAAAACCTCAAAAGCTACGGCTCCTGGGTTCTTATCACTGGCGCCACCGACGGCGTAGGAAAAGCCTTTGCCCACCAGCTAGCACAGCAGGGTCTAAACCTAATCTTAGTCAGCAGAAACTACAACAAGCTCATAACAACCTCCAACGAAATTCAAGCTGAAAATCCCACCACCCAGATCACCATTGTCGAGTTTGATTTCTCTCGCAAAGACTCAACCGGAATCAAAACAATAGAGAAAGCCATTGATGGGCTGGAAGTTGGTGTTCTGATAAACAACGTAGGGATCACATACCCGACAGCCATGTATTTTCACGAAGTTGACGAGAAAGTGTGGATGGACATCGTTAGGGTTAATTTGGAGGGCACAACTAGGGTTACAAAAGCTGTTTTATCAGGGATGCTGAAGAGGAAGAAAGGTGCTATTGTTAATATTAGTTCTGGTGCGGCCATTGTTGTCCCTTCACATCCTCTCTATGCAATCTATGCTGCCACAAAAGCGTAAGCAAATACTTAATGCTTCTCCTTTAATGACAGTTACGTATTGATGTAGAAATATTATTAGTTAAAACATGTTTCTTGATAGTTTCATAAGAAACATTGCATGCATTTAATGAATTTCTTTTGTACAGATACGTTGATCAACTCTCAAGATCTCTGTATGTGGAATACAAGAGACATGGAATTGACGTGCAGTGTCAGGTAATGTCACAGCCATACTGTATTGTGTCGGACTCGGACCCATCTGTTAGTTTAGAGAAATTAATTAGCAATACTATTAACCCAGCACTGCTGCAGGTACCATTGTATGTTGCAACAACAATGGCGTCCAAAGTAGCATCCATAACAAAACAATCCCTGTTTACACCTTCGCCTGAAGATTATGCTCATGCTGCGATTCACCGCATTGGCTACGAGCCACGCTGCACACCTTACTGGACTCACTCGCTTCAGTGGTTCTTTGCTCGCTTGCTGCCTGAGACCGTCCTTGATGCTTGGCGTCTCTCTATCGGAATCCGCAGGAGAGCGAACCCAACATTTGCTAGCTTAGTGACTTAACAAAAACACAAAGCAATAAATTCCACTGATTCTACTTTTATTTGTAAATCAAACAACATATTTGATGAAGTCATGGATTTTATTCCACTGCTGATTACTAACTAATTGAGATTGGCTGATGATCTTATGGATTCCTTCTCCAGCCCTTTCTTGCGATTCCCAAATAATTATCTAAAAATATACCGAATAACCAATGCATCTGGCAATGAATGTAAAAGGAACCACTGCAAATGATGAGGCCAGTAGGGCAAGCAAAGATGCTCACAACCGATCCATCTTATGCTTGCTTTACTATACATCTCTGCTGATGGAATGAAGAACGAAGATCTTTTGAACTTCGACGTCTTCGTTGCTACGAATAATGGAAGCTGAATGCAGCTCAAACACAATAATGAAATTAGATCGAAGATCGAATAACAGGGCAGAAGGTTACTTTGCCACTGTATATTTATATCCCTTCCTTGCTGGTAATTCAATAAAAGCTTGAATACTTCCTTGGTATACAGTAAAAGTACAGGCTTATCTCTCATTCAATGGTGGGAAAAACGAAGGAATGAAATTCAAGCTTTAAAACTCTAGATCTACGCAGAATAGGAGCACCGGGGATTGAAGAAACTTACGATTTGGTGGCAGCATAAATGGAGAACAAAGGATATGAAGAGAGCACAACGGAAGAACCAGAGCCGATGCTAACTATTTCTCCTTTCTTCTTCTTCAGCATAACCGGAAGAACTGACCGTGTAACCCATGTCAATCCGTCCATGCTCACCTTCGTAACACTGATCATCAATTCTGAATCAACTTCATGAAAGAATCTAGCATAAGGGAATGCAACTCCTGCATTGTTTATCAGAATACCAACGTCCATCCCTTCAATACCATTCTCTATCGCCTTGGATATCACCTATCCACTAAATTTTGCAAGGTCGATAACCAGAGTTTTGATATCAACTTCATATCTACGGCGTATTTCCTGGGAGGTTGACTCGAGTTTTGCGGGATTTCGACCAACCAAAACTAAGTTGAGACTCTTCGAAGCCAACTCTAAAAGCAAGAGCTTTGCTGATTCCGTCAGTAGAGCCAGTGATAATAGCCCAGGAGCCATATTCCTTGAGACTCTTTGCAGGTCTGAAGAACATGACCCAAACCCATCTGAAAAAACTGAGAATAGGTATGAAAATAGTGATGAAACCGAGGAAACTAGCTGCTAGAAGGACAAACTGATGAAAATCCATTGCCATGGGAGCACACAGAGCACTGAACATCTAAAACAATATTTCCTTTATCACTTGGCTTATAATATGGCGGCTTCAGAACCCATTGCCGTGTGAGGAGACTGAGCACTGAATAGCTTAACCAATTCTCTTTGATTTTCCGCCACTGTAGCCTTTACCACAATTTTGAATTGAACAATTACAACACAAACCCTAATTTATATAAATTTAAAATAATAAATTAATAAAAATTTATGATATTATTTTGTCGCCTCTATTATTACAATCCCAAAACAAAAATACAAATAAAATATAATATAAATTAAAAATCATAAACATTCATTATATTAATTAATAAAAAATATTATAGATAAAATAAAATAAACGAATGTCACATGAAAAATTATAACCACACAATAAAAATATTATACGTGCAATAAAAATAAGTAAACTCTAATATCAATTGTCAAAATATTAAAATTTTAAAACAATTGTAAAATTTCAATGTGGCATGCAGCAGAAGAAATTTTTTTATTTTATTAAATGTGTAAAAAAAATAAAAATTACTTTAAAATATCGAATGCACTGAATTTTTAATTTTTAATTTATTATTTTTTACGAGTTAGTGCGTGAATTAAGATATATATATTTTTTTAAAAAAAATAGCAATATTATTCTGTTTTAAAATCAAGTAAGTTATTAAAATTTATATGAATTAAAATAAATGATATTTTTTAAGTAAATTTTATTTTATAATATATGAATATTTTAACGGTATAAATTATAATTCTAATATGTAATATAATAATTAAGCATTAACACAAAGATAATCCAAGACCTACGTTATTGCCAATGTATAATAAATTAATAATCTTGTTGTAATCTTTAGGTAAAATGTCTCTACAAGAAAGTTGAATGAGTGTTTAGAAAAATAAATGGTTAGTTCAATTGCAAACTACATCTAAAGAGAGACTTCACAAAAGAAATGTTCATAATTATCAAAAGTTATAACACTTTAACAAGATTCATCCCATATATATATTTTTTGACAAAGAAGGTAAAGAAAATGAACTTGTAATTAATAAGGTGTGGCTCATCATGCAACCCTTTTGATAATGATCTTATTATAATATATTTAAATAGATATTGATACATAATATAATTAATAATAAATAGTTTATATTATATTTTAATAAATTTATAAATTAATTTTATATTTTATGATATAAATTAAAAATATTAAAATATAATTTAAGTCGTTTATTATTAATTATGTTACGTATTAATATTTTTTTAAATCTAAGAAAGGATCTGAATCCTTTTCATGAGGTGTTTTATACTAATTGGCCAAGTCTACAAAATTAAGTAACTTTGAAATGATGTTGATGTTGTTGTCATTGTTGTTAATATCTTTACGAAACTCTCAATTGTCACGGGTTCATCGCTTAAATGGTTAGTAATTTTAGTGATGTTAATTAATTTTATGACAAAGTAAGAAATAGACATCTCCTGTTCTAAATTCAAATGTTCATATATTGTGTTACAATAATTATAATTTAAGTAAAATATTCAAAACTTTTATTGTTAAAACATGAATGATTTTAATTTTTTATTTAAATTTTATTCACATATTTATTTTAACTCGTTTTATTTTAAATTAACTACACACGTATATAAGGGATAGGATGATGATCTTTTTACTTTATATAATTTTTTATATTAATTTTTTAATGATTAAATTAATATAATTTTAATCGTTGAAATTAAATTGAACATATATAATTAATGCACATATAAAATGTAATCTCAATTATTCAATTCATCATTTAAGTTCGTTCATAATTCTAGAAGACATTTGCAAAACTATAAGACTTGTTGATTTGAAGGGGGAAAAAAATTCGCTTACACAAATAATTTTTCTAAATATATTTTTTTGATAAATCATGAGTTCTGCTAATTTATCGAAGAAGAAGCATGACACTTATTGTTTGTTGTGGAAATTAACAAAATTTCTAAATTATTCTCTCAATATTTCCTTTTTTTCTCTTTGTCATATAGATTGAAATAATAGATTATAGGTATTTTTATTCGAGTAAATATTTCTTAATCAAAATTAAATAAGTTTCTTTTAAGTAACTATAAACAAGTTTTGGCCTAAAAATTAAATTGTATAGTCAAAATAAAAAATCCTATGCATGAAAGAAATTAGGATCTTCCAATATCCCATTATTTTGTTTTAAATTTTAATTTAAGCATAAATTTAAAAATATTTAACAAAAATTTATTTTTATTTTATGGCATTACTAATTTTTTAGGAGTGGCCCATATGCATGAAAATTAGGCCACTTAAACTTATTGCCAACCGGGTTGGTGCAAATAAATAAATAAATAAATAAAAATATATAAATTTAAATAATTTTTTTAAAAAATTAAAAAAATAATTTAAATAATAAATAATTCACGAGCCTACAAACCCGACCTAATCTTTTTACCATCTCTAGTATTTTTATTGATAAATAATAAGTTAAAAAGTTACTAACACTTTTCCTCTAAGCACAACCATAGCTCGAATCACATTGCCTTTTATTCATTCCATTTTTCTTTAATGAAAATTCAGGGGTTATTTTTACAATTCTTTACGCCTTAATTAACTAATTAATTAGTTAATAATAATAAGAAGAATTCTCATGCTTTGGTGCTTGCGAAACAGAACACAAGGCAGGACGAAGCTTCCGTCCGGTTACACGTCTGTCAGCATCAGTAGTTAATTGGGGTGGTTTTCGGCTCCTCTACTACCCGCTTCTCTATGTCTTCAATGCTCAACCGTCTTTGCCTAACCCTACTCTGTTCATAGACTCTCCCTCCTTTTCTTTGTTCACTCCGCCCTCTCTCTGCCAACTATACCCAATTTTACCAGCGATTTTTCCAAGATTCGTTTCTGGGTCACGCTATATATCTCTTCTTAACACTACCCACTTCTTAGATCGGCGTTGTCTGTTCTCTCTCTCTCTCTCTCTCTCTCTCTCTCTAGATTCACAGATCAAACCATTTCGTGCCAAAAAAAAATGGAGCCTTGTTTTCTCACTACTCTCAAGACTCAACCTGTTTGGCTTCTTGCTTTGTTCGCTATTGGTTGTCTTAGTTTTGTGAGACAACTTATACTTATGTTCTACTGGG
This sequence comes from Swietenia macrophylla, assembly GCA_032401905.1. Taxonomy (NCBI): domain Eukaryota; kingdom Viridiplantae; phylum Streptophyta; class Magnoliopsida; order Sapindales; family Meliaceae; genus Swietenia; species Swietenia macrophylla. The sequence goes on along the minus strand of CP135584.1, from coordinate 2,556,663 downwards.
TTTATGTTACTTTCCTTAGGCCTGGTAAGAATCTCAAGAAATACGGTTCTTGGGCTCTGGTTACTGGACCAACTGATGGTATTGGCAAAGGTTTTTCCTTTGAGTTCGCCAAGAGAGGGTTTAATCTGGTATTGGTCGGTCGTAATCCAGAAAAACTGAAGGATGTTTCAGATTCTATTCAAGCTAAGTATCCCCAAACCCAGACCAAGTGTGTTGTTGTTGATTTCAGTGGTGATCTGGATGAGGGTATTCAGAGGATTAAGGAGACTATTGAGGCATTGGATGTTGGTGTTTTGGTTAACAATGTTGGAGTTTCGTATCCTTATGCGAGGTTCTTTCATGAAGTTGATGATGAATTGTTCAAGAATTTGCTTAAGATTAATGTGGAGGGTACTACTAAGGTTACTCAAGCTGTTTTGCCTGGGATGTTGAAGAGGAAGAAAGGTGCTATTGTGAATATTGGCTCTGGTGCTGCCATTGTCATCCCTTCTGATCCTCTCTACTCTGTTTATGCTGCCACAAAAGCGTAAGCACTCGCCTTTTCCTTTTGAATTCATTTCAACTTTTGTGTCCGTTTTGGAGAAATATTTCTTGTATGAAGAATTTATATCAATATTTAATGACAAATAATGTCTATCTTGTTCATTTTCAGGTTTGTTGATCAATTCTCAAGGTGTCTCTATGTTGAATATAAGAAAAGCGGGATCGATGTGCAGTGTCAGGTACACTCTGCCGCGATTTAATTCTTTATTGATTTCGTCGTGATCCTAACATTTAGCAAGTTTAAGAGTTATGCAGCAAACTAATATGAATTTTATGCTCAAATCACCAATCATCTCTACTATAAGAGAGCGTGTATTGCCAAATAAGCATATACTGTAACAGAAGCTTAATGTTTAAGTAAACTTCTTATGACTTTTAAAAGAAAGCATTCTTGTTATTGGCTTACAGACTAATCATTTTCGTTGAAAATGTATGACCCCTCAAGTTTAATTATACTTTCCAGCAATTTAGCTTGTCTTTAGTCGACCTGCTTAAGTAACTGCTAACCAATTGAAAGATCAATTAATAGGGGTAGAGCAGCACTCTTTCCTGTGTTAGAAGCAAGGTGGCCACGATTGGTTAGCATGGAATAGCTATGAAATTGAGATTTGGCCATGCCTTGTTGATTATTTCAACCATGCCTTTTTTTCCCACATGTTTATTCATGCAATGATGCCAACCAACCTTTTTATCACTTGAATTTTTCTCCTGTCAAATTTCTGGTAAATGAACAGGATTTTTTTTTTATTTTGAGTTGTTTTATTGGAGTCATCACTAGTAGGCTGAGCTTTTATCAGATTCCTATAATATGTCTCATACATACATGTTACTAAGAAAACCAAGAGTTTTAGATGGTTTAGTGAAGCTATGAGCTGCATGGAAATCAAATGGTATGCTGTTTCTGACTCCACAATTTGCTCAATTCTTTATATTCTTGACCTTGGGTGTGCCCTGAAGAATTAAAAAATTTCTCTGCCAAATTCTTGATTGCAACCTTATTTTAGGACAAAGTTACTTGGCTTCTAATGTATTAGCTAAAGTAGCACCTAACCTATACAAGGTTCATATAATCTGTATGCCAATTGATGTCGTATCGAACTTCTTACTTCATAATGAGTATGGCATCAATTAAATGTTTAGAAAATGTGAATGGCATTGATATGTGATATGGAAATAGATTTCCTCAATATGGTGCCTGATAATAATCTTTAGCATTAAGTTATTGTCTTCTGTTACAGATAGAAAGGAGGGCCAATGTCTTGTATGAGATTAAGTTTGTTGATGTGAATATCTTTATGTTTCCTTATCGCTGGTGGAAAGAAATTATGGATTGAGAGATTGGTACTAGAGTGGCTATATATGTTTGCTTGGCTACAATCTATGATCTTCAACTGAGGGATTTCTGGATGCAGGTTCCGTTATATGTGGCGACTAAGATGGCATCAATTAAGAGATCTTCTTTCTTTGTTCCTTCAACTGATGGATATGCACGGGCAGCTATGCGCTGGATAGGTCATGAGCCTCGCTGCACACCCTACTGGCCTCATTCTCTTCTCTGGTGTTTGCTAAACTTATTACCTGAGAGTGTTATTGATTCTTACCGTCTGCAGTTTTGTCTTGGGATTAGAAAGCGGGGACAACTCAAAGATGCAAGGAAAAAGGAATAGACGGTCTTCTCTTTATGTTATTTGGTTGGGTTGTTTTGCTAAGAATCAGTCTAGTTGGCAGATTTTGACTCTAAATGGTTATAATGCTTGCCATTTATGAATCTGTCAATCCTTACTTGGAGTTTGTATTATGATCAGCATTAATTGGTTATTTCCCTTGCGTATTTAACAATCTCTCACAAGTTCTGCGTGCAACTTCCTTAGAATCCAGGAATCTCTCAGATTCATGCAAACTGAAACTTGGATGGCATAAAATCTCACCAGCGTAGACAGAATGAGCCAATTATTAGTCCTGATGTTGTTTTTAGCCTCCGCATTTTCACTTAATTGCACCTCGGGTGATTGAATTCATAGAATTTGCATGATTTCAGTTCATATACGTATGCGGAAAGAAATAACCATCTCTTAATTAACGTGCTAAATATGTAACATTCCCAGCAGCAATCGAAAGGATGGGCTCTTAATTTATGTTATGTGACAAATGAAAAACATTTAGGTATTATTCATGCATGGTAGCTATCGAGACTCGAGAGGCATCTTGATTGTGTGGTTAAGTTGGGCCATATTTGAAAGGGTTGCGGGATTACCCTTCTTATGGCAAGCGACAATGATGAAGAGAATTTAGTAGAATTGGTACGGTAGACTTTGGCTAGTGTCCATAGAACTGTCTTTTCCTTCATCCCGTACAAATCCCACCATTCCGCTTCCATAGACAATAATCTTTGGACTTTCAACAGCGGAAATCACGACCGTGCTTTGAAAGAAGACAATGCTTTGTTTCATGCACCAGACAAAGATGCATCGCAGTAGGAGAACATGGCCCCAGATAATTCTCTACTCAATGAAGGTAGAGTTAGAGTTGTTACTTACTGTATAGAAATGGAAAGCAAAGATATTACTGATGAACCTTGCAGGATTTGACCGTCTGATGCCAACAACAGGGCCAGGTAATGAAATACAGGTGGTTGACGTTCTCAGTGGGGGAACTGCAGTTCCTGGAAAAACCACCGAGTGTGAAACATATAATTCTGCGAATGCTGTGGTCAAGGATCAGGGCAAGACATCATTGGAAGAAGCTTCACCTGGGCCTTCTGTTAACAAAAAGCAGAAGACAGTGAGGAAAACAGACAAAGAAAATTCTTCCAAAGAAAACAGAGTTATGATTAGTGATTCTACTAAGGAAACCTCTGGACCCGGAATTATGATTTCTCAGTGCTCTTCAGGGGACAAACAGAAGGGCACGAATGCTACCTTGGACCATGTATCTACTCAACTGAAGGGGGACCATTCGTTGGTAACCATTCCAAACATTGAGAGGAGGAAAAGAAAAACCAAATCATCCAAATCTATTCAAGTTGTAGCCACATCTCCTTCTTCCACAGAAGATGATAGAGGAGGGAGCTCTCTGGACATGGTGGGAGTCCACAAGAATTTGGAAAGATAACCCGATGATCTGTAATTCCTCGACGAAGTGTCCAGGTTGCAGTGGCTTCTGAACTTTGTTTCATCTCCATGAAGGAAAATCCATGTGTTCTAGTAAAAGAAGTTGGAGACAACAATAAAATAGCCCCTTAACTTAGTAAGTTCCTTGTCCTGTTTTGACTTTAGATTCCATGTAGTTTTGCTTCCGGTTTAAAAAATGAAATTTATCTTCAGAATCACCCTCTTATTAGAAGACTAGAAGATATCCATTGCTGATATTAATACTAATTTATTTTTCGGGTAGATGTTGATATGAGCGCATTGATGCTGTAAATGTTAAAAGCAAAAATAATTCACCTCAAGTGGCAGGTGTATCTACAGTAGAAAAGTGGAAGTTTCAGGGGTTCTTCATTCCCTGCAGCAGAAGGCAATTCGCCCCTTGACATTCAAGAGGCCAATAATCTAAACAACGGGGATTTTCAGAAAAGAGAATGTCATTGTTAAGTCACTGTTAATGATGGTCAGAAATTTGGCACTGATCAGACTGCTATTGTTGCAGAAAAAAAAGAATTGACACAAAGTAATGATCCAAATGCAATGCCATCAAACTGCACTTCATGTAATATGGATGAAATCAATCTGAATCCAAAGCAGATGTCACTTCTGATCTGTTTGATGCTAATGCAAATGTGGCACCTGGGAAATCTTCGAAGGAAAAAAAGTAGTCCAAAATGATCCTGTCCCATTAGGTGCAGATCATAAACATGTTCTGTAATTGGCATTTCCTCGGCTGTGACCTGAAACTTCGATTAAGGTTAAATCTAGACGAGAGGAAAGCATTATGTCCCCATTCACGGGAAAAGAAGTATCAAAAACAACAGTGAACCCCTCTAGTTTGGCTACTGATAAGGAAACTGTTAATGTGAATCGAAATGTGTTGGAATCCTTGGAGGCTATTAGCAAAAATCCAGTGGATGCAGGAAATAAGGATGAGAAATCTAGAAAGAAAACTAAGAGGAAACGAAATTCTGCTTCTAAGAGCCTCGCATCTTTGTCAACAGAAAATGCAACACCATCAGTTAATGATATAAGAGAGGTAGAGGTAGCGCATCATCTAAATTGACATAGAAGACCAAGTTAGTGAAGATGAGCACCAAGCATCAGTTAAATGGATCAAATAGGGAACCTGAAAAGAACGCTGGGGTTGAAGCCAATCCTGAAGGCACTAACGAGGGGAGCCCTCTTCAGGATCTAAATAGTAATTTACCCAAAAGCGGATCTAGAAATGAAGCGAATAATCACACATAAGTATCTTGTGAAAGTGATAGGACCATTGTTGACGATAATGTGCCCAGCCAACATAAACCTGACATTTTTAAGTCTGATGAGGTGCTTGTTGACAAGGGGAGTATTAACAGAGGAGCAAAAATGCGGTAAGAGCTAGCAATGACGAGAAAAAGCTCGACGTGCATTCCAATGGCCCCTCACCTGATTTACAAAGTTCGCTGAAGTTCTATGAGGACCAGGAAAATGGATGAAAAGCTCAAGCCTTTAAATATAGCGACGTTGAACCGCAAAGATCATTATCAAATGGTGATGGTAATAGCCTCGAGTTTGAAGCTAAAAAAAAGCTTCGAAAAGTTTCTGGAATTGGAGGAAGGACTGCACAGTCCAATAAGTCCGATAAACTCAATAACAAAAGTCTACAAGTTGCCTGTGCCGGCTGCTGCATCAAGCTCTGGCTTTGACAGTTCTTAAAAGTCACTTCCCACAGGTAAAAAGGCTGGCAGGCATCAATCACGTGTAAAGACCAGAAAGGTTTCTGATAAAAATGATAAAGGGGAAGTTGTTGATAGCTCTCAACCCAGGAAAAGCTTACCACTAGCTGCATCAATTTTTAAGGACGACAGTGATGGGAGTTCTGACGAGGACGAAGTAGACAACTCAGATAACAGCACCAGAACTCCATCAGATAATTCCTTGTCATCTGACTACTCAGATGGGGGTTGCACTGCTCAACAAAATGGTAATTTAAAATCTTTGTTTTGGATGTATTAGTACCTACCCAATTCTTTTATTTATTACTATTTTTTTCCCTAACAACATTTGTCTAAGCCTGTGGGGTAATTTCTTCTGTTCTTAAAATCTATGACCGTTTTTAAAAAAAGAGTCATATATATCTTAACACTCTTTCCGTCCCCAACTTGTTCATCTTGATACCAGAGAGGTGCATGGGTAGAGCAGATGGTGATGCTTGTTCTTCCGGCAAAAATGAATTACCTGTTTATTCGTACATATTCTCTAGCTCCATGTTTCTACCTCTGGCTTAAGTGTACTAAGTTAATCATATAAAACCCTGTTTATATCAATAAAAACTGTTCTGTCTTTCCAGGCTTGTTATACATTTACAAAATTTCATGGTTGTATTTCAACGAGTACTGAAAATGTCCAAATTTCCAGGAGACAAAATTTGATCCATGCATGTTCTTTACTCTCTCTCTCTCTGTCTGTAATCGCTCCTCTGAGTAAATGGGTTTGAAAAGTGCTCGAGTAAATCATTAGACGTAAACCTAGGCAGAAAGTTAAGTTTTATAGATGTTCTACAGAGTTTGGTTATAAAATTTGTACTGGATTTGGTCAGAGAGTTTCGTCTCACTTGGCATCTATCTCTGTAATCGAATTCAATCTCCATGCATTCGCATTTATTCTCGTTGCAAGAAACCATGTTTAACCGCATAAGATAAGCATCCCTTAATTGCTGTCACCTTTAACAGTTTTGGTTCATTATATTACCATCGAACATAGAGATAGATCCTTACATTATCATTAACTGTGCTGCTTTCTTCTCCCCAAAAGACCTATCAAATTCATATTACTTCTATTGGCCATTATATATTCTCATCTTTACACTTAACCTATTCTCTTATCTTATTATTGCAACAATCATGCAAGACACCATGATCATCCATCATGACCGTTTGATCACATTCACTGGTTTCTTTCTAAAGACAATCTCAGTATCCAAACCGAACCCGTCAACTTTCCGGACATGAACCATTTCCGATGTCTTGAACAACTTCACCAGCGGCTAAACACTGTACAGATCGTTCGCCGAGTACTTGTCAGCCCGTTTAGATAACGTCACGTGTAAAACGCAAATCCCATCGGGCTTCAACGTCCGTTCGATCTCACTCACGAACTTGCCCAGATAAAGTGCATTATCAAACATGTTCGAGAATTCAAGGCGGAAAGCCTCCTCATCAAACGGCTGCTGGTGAAAGTCACCGTTTATAACCAGCGGCGGATACGGCACTAAATCGATACCAACAGAGTCTGACACGCCGACACGTTTTGGGCTTGAACTTCTTGGCCGACAAGTGCGCCAATGCATAGAGCTTTTGATTCGTTTGAAAGAAGGTTTTTTTTCCATCAACTCGTCTAAGAATTTAACGAAGACCGGAATTTTACGGTTCCAGTCCGCGTAGTCCATATCCGTCGTAGTCTGGGGTTGAGGGTTTTGATGAGTTGACGTTGAAGGTGGGATTCGTAGGAGGAGTATCCTGGTCGGATTTTGAGATCCTCGGAGCCATTCACAGCATTTTCCGTAGCGGGTGTTTGGCGGCGGTGATGGTGGAAATGGGGTTGAAGAGAGAAGAGGAGGAGGAGGAGGAGGAGGAGAAAAGGGAGAGAAAGGAACAGAAAGATCAAGAAATATCTAAAAATGGGAGTTTGAGATTGCGTTGGCTTCATGTTCGTGCGTGAATCCCTCTACAGAATTTCTGTTTGTGTAGGTTTGTGTAACTGTTCATGCGTGTGTGTCGCCGAGAGAGAAGATAGGGTGGGGGTGGAGGGAAAATTGGTTGAAATGACCAGAGAGAAAATGAAGGAAACTGCCAAGAATAGAATCGATTACGTAAATTAATCAACCGGGACGCCGCAGCCCGTTAAAGTGGCGTTTGCTCTGTACTTTGTACGATGATTTGTGCAGGACACTCAATTTTGTCTCCAATCTCCTCGCGAAAGAGTTCTATTATATTAATATAAATAATATAATAAAATTATTTAATTAATAAAAAATTATTTATTAATAATAAATAAAAAATAAATTTTATAAAAATTTTTATTATATTAATTAAAAATAATAATTATTTTTAATTTTTTTCGTTTATTATTAATAAATAATTTTTTTATTAATTAAATAATTTTATTATATCATATATATAGATAAATCTAAAATTTTCTCAAACTCGTTAATATAACTCACTTGAAACAAAATAAGATAATTTTCATCAGTTCTCAACATATTTAAAATAAATTTAAAAATAAATAAATTTTATAATAATTTAAGACAGATAAAAATATAAATAAATTTTTATGAATATTTGTCAATAAATATTTATAAATATTTAATNGCTGCAGCTGATGCTTGCGGTGGCATTGACATTAACCCAGTTGCAGCCAACCCACTTAACCCAAGCCCGATTATCACACCCTTTGTGCGCATGCGGTTGATCTGGTTAAGTGCTGGTTGCAGAATATTGAATAGCACCCAAGCGATGGCCGGGATGATTGGAAGCAATAGTGCAAGACCACGGTTGTCACCTTCTGCTATCTCTGCTATCTGTTGTGCTGCAAAAGCAGCATCACATGAGCTCAAAGTGGAGAAGATTGTTCCAGCAATGGCAGTACCAGCTAGCGAGAGTGAAGAATCAGATGGCTTTGTAACGGCGAGGCCTTTTGGGAGGTTTTGGATGGAGAGAAGGGAGGTGGGTTTTGCAGTTGGCTTGTTTTGGTTGACGTTTTTGGGAGAGTTGATGCTCAAACATTTGGCATTGAGCACAGCCATTGTAGCCATAGTTGCAGCCATTGATCGATCGATGCTTGATGATTCTGATAACCTTAACACTGAATGTAAGGGAGTCTCTGATTTCTGTCTGTAGGAAAGAAATGGACTTGTGTGGTTAGCTGAAATGGGAAAGCGGAATTGAAGATTTGATGCCAGGTGAGGCAATTCTGAACCAATGGAGTTATGCCTTTCAGATTCTTCTCTTATCCAAAAACTCCGATTCGCAAGATTTAGGCCTCACATTCTATACCCTACCCATTGTTTCTTATCCCATCCGGTTACTGGACTTCATCCGTAATTCATTAGTGAAGTTGCTCTGGTATTAAGCTATTCATGATGGCGACGGGCCAATTATTGGGCCCATACAGTTACCCAAATGGCCCATTATCATGTACATGGGCTTGTAATACAGCTCATTATGAAGGTGTATCTTACAGTATTTGTCACGTGATAAATTTAGATTTTTATTTTATTATTATTTGTCCTTTATTTATTTATTTATTTATTTTTCAAATTTTAAATGCCAGCGAAGTGGGCGACTGGCATAATCCCGTGCGGGGAAGACTGCAGCTTCTTCAATCAAACCAAATACTAGGGTTTTACAGAAACCTTGATAATCATGGCAACTTCTCTTTCAGTTTATCCGAACCTAGTAGGTTCTCCATTTCCGTACCGAACCGCTACTCAAAACCCTCTTTTTCATCGAACTCAATTTGGTGATAAACGGTTCCTTCGCGGTTCCCTTTCTGTCGCCAAATTCGGAATAAGGCCCGACCCGGGATATTCGGACGGTGTGATTAAGGAGCTATTTGGCCTATTTGGTGGAGTTGAGAGATTGCTTTTTACAATAGCAGACGCTGCCGTCTCGTCTCCCGACACAATAACTACTACCAAACAGAACTCTGATTGGCTATCTGGCATAACGAACGTAATGGAGACTGTCTTGAAGGTATAGAGTTATTGAATTGCTATCACACTTGCTTATGGAGTATTTAATCTTGTTTTCTTTTTCTTTGTTAAGCGGATAACTGTAATTAATTTCAGGTTTTAAAAGATGGATTGTCTACTTTACATGTCCCGTATTCGTATGGGTTTGCTATTATACTTCTGACTATACTTGTCAAGGCTGCTACTTTCCCTTTGACCAAGAAGCAGGTTTGTTTGTCAATTCACTTAAATTTAAGTGAATTTTTTTTCTCTGAGTTGATTTCTTTTTTTTTAAATGGTGTTATGGGTGAAGTTATTAAATTTTGTTTGCACAGGTCGAATCTGCAATTGCTATGCGGTCGTTGGCGCCACAAATAAAGGCTGTTCAGGAAAGATATGCTGGTGATCAGGTTAAACTTTTTTTGCTTTCGCCATGACCAATTATTTTCTGAATTTTGAGCTTTGCATTGGTTATATTAATCTCTTTATAACCAAGAACCTTTTGTTTACTGTGAAGCTTTTGTTACAATGACTAACTTCCATATTTTAATTGTTTGCAGGAGAGAATTCAACTCGAGACTGCTAGATTATATAAATTAGCTGGCATAAATCCTCTAGCAGGTACTTATGCCACAGAAAGGGGATATTAATCTGTTCACTTTACAGAATCTCTTTTCATACTATTGCTATAGTCCCTACGGTATTTGCATTAATTGACACCTACCTTTTTCTCTGTGGTAGGATGCCTGCCTACTCTTGCTACAATACCAGTATGGATTGGCCTATATAGAGCCCTTTCAAATGTGGCAGATGAGGTAGCTTGCTGAGTTGTTATTTATATACTGTTTTGGTGTGTGTTTTTTTTTTTTTCCCGCTCAGCTAATTCTCATGTCTATTTGAACTCTATGTTAAACATTAAGGGACTTCTCACTGAAGGCTTCTTTTGGATACCCTCCTTGGCTGGTCCAACTACAATTGCTGCTCGACAAAGTGGCAGCGGCATTTCTTGGCTTTTCCCTTTCATAGTATGTAATTCTAAACTACCCAGTTGGTCTGGAATCATTTCTGTTAGAATTTTGTGAGCACTATTTACCATACAAGCTTACACTTATTCTCCTGATCTGAGGTGACGTTGGTGTTCGGTTTCAAATGTATCAGAATACTATTTTTATTCAGAAATTGCAAAATATTCCTTTTGGATAGTTGTGTAATTGATTAAGATAGATATATGGTTGCTTTCACTTTGGAAGTTGGGAAACTAATTCTCATTCTTGGCTTGAACCATTTTCTCAGGATGGTCATCCACCGCTTGGATGGTCGGATACCTATGCATACCTTGTCCTGCCAGTGTTACTGGTTGTTTCACAATACATCTCTGTCCAGATCATGCAGTCATCACAGGTCAGTCATTTCCCCGTTGTAAATAGTCTGCTTAAATCTGAACTCAGGTATCTCTAGCTAGTCTTACCACAGATTTGGTTGACTGAATGAATAATTTTCTACTTTTGAGATCTTCGTTGATCCAGATAAGATTGCGAGTGCCAGTTAATGTATTACAATTTTTTAGGCTGGAAAATACCATATACTGTATGATCATTGTATCTCTCAGGCATATGACTGAACTGTTTCTCCAAATTGACACTACCTCTATCTAGGAGTAAGAATGCATTACACTTTCCTAAAATATTGTCTTTTTATGCAGCCAAAATGATGGTAGAAAGAGACTAAGCAATATAACTGTTGGTGTGACATGCATAAGGGGACTAACTTGCTAGTTTTCTTTTTTGGACATTTGTAACTTGTTGGATCCTTGTTGAGTTCTGTTTGGTTTGTTCTATATTTAAGTTTACAATTTCAAAAGATGATGAACCACTCAGCAAAACCTCTTTTCCTTCAGAGATTTTTTTTTATCAAAAAAAGATATCCAAAGACCTATCAACCTTCATATATGTTGACTGAATTCTAAACTTGGGACCACTGTCAGACGTTACAACTATGGGAGCCAGGAAATTCATGGGATTTGAACCCCTGGCCTCTTGGTTGATTTTCATTCCTGGATTAATAATGAACGTCAAGAGGTTGTACTAGAAGTCTTAAGTTGTGCATACATGCTTCTCATTGATGTGATTACTAGTTTTTAAGATGCCTTTGCGTGAATTGTGATCGTTAACATTTATGATAATTTTGATGTGAAAGCTTATTATATATCCTATGTATCCATCTTTTAACTTTCATCTTGCAGAGTAATGATCCAAACATGAAGAGTTCTCAAGCTGTAACAAAGTTCCTCCCTTTATTGATTGGTTATTTTTCTCTTTCTGTTCCTTCTGGTCTAAGCCTTTATTGGTGAGCAGATTTAAGCCATTTTATTCTGAAAGAGTATGTGACATGATATTTTGAACCTTTCATGCTCTAACATCTGCCTTGTATCTTAAATCTTTTACTCAGGTTCACAAACAACATTTTGAGTACGGCCCAACAAGTATGGCTTCAGAAGTTTGGGGGTGCAAAAAATCCAATTAAGCAATTCAGTGATATAATTAAGGAAAACCAAGTTGATATTCAGAAGTCTGTCTCTGGATTAAATTCCACCAGGAAGGAGGCCAGACAAGCAGATGAGTTGACTGCAGAAGGGCTACGTCCTGGTGATAGGTAGTTTGCTGATTTAACAGTGTTTTTGGTATTATTTTATATGTTTGCTGTTTTAATGCGTTGGTGTTCAGATTCAAGCAGTTAAAGGAGGTAGAGGCCAGACAAGGAGAAAAGTTGACTGCAGAAGGGCTACGTCCTGGTGATAGGTTAGTTGTTTATTTCACTGATTTCACCGTGTTTGCTCTTGTTTTAGCTGTTTGTCGTTTTAATTTGTTGATACGCCCCAGATTTAAACAGATAAAGGAGCAAGAGGCAAAAAGAAGAAAACAAAGAGAAGAAGAAAAGAAAAGAGCTGAAGAGGCAGCGGCAAAAGCAAATCAAACAACCAATGAGAGTGACGAGAGAGAAGCAAAAATGCATGACGGGGCAAATGGAGCTGGGGCTGAATTACTAGATAAAAAGAATGGAAATCTTCAGTCTGTAACAGGTCGAGATGCCTCCAACATTGGAGTTATCGTGAATGGTAATACTTCCAGTCAAGATTTTGAGGACGAGAAGAATACAATTTCTCCATTCAGGACAGAGGACAGTGAAATTTCAGCTAACTCCGAGGTTAATGGCAGGGATGAGCAACAATCATGTGAAAATTCAGAAAAGGTATCTCTAAAATCCAACTTAAATGTATAATTTGCTTGTCCATACTCAGGAGATGCTTGATCACGTGCTGCTGCTGTCTTGTGTTAATGCCTATCTCTTCTTGATTATTTTTTTCCATGTGTTTTCTCGTGACATGCCATATTTTGTGCTGTGCATGGCTGTAACTGGAGTTTTCTTTTCTTGTTCTTGCATCTGCATGATAGTTCTAAACAGGTATTGAAATGTTTCTGAATATAACTAGTATGACAGAACTTCTAATCAGTTAATTTAATTGGGGCACGGTGAGGGAGAGGTACCCCATATCATTATCCTTCAAATATTATGTGGTCTCACTTTTTCTTTTGTTTTTGGCGTACTTTTCATGTCCGTTTAGATTATATCTCATGTGCATGTGTATGATTTTATTATTTTTCTTTAAGGTTTGAATCTTATTATCTACCTCACTCCCTATCTAACATCTTTTCTGTTTTTGATTGGTGAAACGATATTATTCTTTCTTTGGCTCTGTGCACCTCTACATATCTAAACATATTACGACTTGCTGCTTTGATGCCGATTTTCTAATCATGCCATTGCGGGGTTTACAATATTTCAGGAAGCAGTTGAAGTACACACAAGTTCAGCAACTACAGATGGCAAACTTGCTGAGGGAGATACAAACGAAGCCAGAAGGGAGTAACCAACACAAGAGGAAGCACTATCATGATTATATCACTATTTTGAATCAAGAAACATTGCAGACCTAGTCGTTTGCCCATTAAGCTGGATACGAATCTGAGTAGCTTGATTATATATTTTCCCAGCAGAAAGCCATTGCATGTCTGCATTGGATTAGTGGCACCTTGCAGCATTGGTGTATTTTCCTCCAGGTTCCTGTGATTGACCGGTGTACATTATTTACACATGCAGATTACTAGCGGCGTCTATGGGATCTTGAAAGATCGGATGTACGCAATTCAATAGCTGAGAGGTGTAAGCATTTTGCATTGATTAAAGGCATGCATTGATTCAGATAATTGAATCCCTTTTCAGTTTGGTAATTTCCCCCTTTCGATTGAGCATATTCCAGAGTCTCAAGCTAACCTTCACTCTGGAACAATAAGCTCTCTGAGATTTGAACTAGTTCTGGAACAGATTTCCAAGTCTACGACAGTACAGACAAAGTTCATTTGTTTAGCCTTCTAGTTCATATAGATTTAATTAATGGAAGTGAGTGAAGAGGTCTTGTTGCCAACGAAAACAATGCCTTGCGTGTACACCGCAAGGTATTCGCCTGCACATTTCCATGATTTAATATCACAAAAAGAAAGTTGCAGGCATGAGACCAGATGAGTCTCAAATTTTAATAATCTTAATCACTGGGTTATTAAATCAAGCCAATTATTAACGTCTCTAATGATGGTTGAATTAAAAATCATTGTGATTCTTTTGTTAGTCAAGCTCACAAGCAAAAATGGCCATGAGAATCCTGAGAAGCCAAAAGTATTGAGAAAACCAACAATACAGCCAACCAGCGTTCAATTTCAGCACCTGAATCATGCGTGCTTTTCTGTTTATTTTAAACAATATGATTAAGTGTGGTGTGGGTGTGTATGAATGATCTGATAACAAAGTAGTTGATACCTCAAATGGGTTTCTTGTCCGAAATTATGGAACGCACACCCGTAAAGAATAATCCAGAGATTTGGATTGTCTGCTGTCTTTTATCCCCTGAGGCACATGGTAATCAAGTATATATGCTGTAAACGTTGCTGCTTCCTGCTTAATCATATTTATCTGCAACTCCTGACAACCAAAAATTAATAATGCCGGCATTGTTGCTGGTTGTGATCAGCTAGAATTTTCCATGGAAAGCTTGATTTGGAATGTACGAGAGCAGATCACTGGGGGTAATGCATGCAGCTGCAATTAAAGAGAGGTGAAAAGTGAAATCCTGTCGGTAACAAGATCTTAAAATTTTACTGGTTCCGAATTCCAATGGAAAATCTGTTCCCAATTAAACCAACCTTTAATCATGGCGGAACCAGTATTAATGTCTAAGGTTGTGCATAATGATCCTTTAGATTTCCTTTTCCCCTTTTTGGGTGATACCAGTTTAACTGTAAGCTGTTGCTTTAGAATTATCGATGCGAGTATGTGTACAACTGTGAGCTCTGAGCTGTGAGTGCGAGTACAACCAAATCAATGTAAGAGGAAGTTTTGTGAAATTTTAGCAAATAATGGATGCTATTGCCGAGCCCATTCCCCTTCATCATTGGTTGAATGCAACAATCATCCTGAAACATGTGCCCCCACTTTCTTGACCCATAAAATATTGTACCAATAGTTAGAATAATTCTCTCCTAATATAATCTACATTCTTACAGAACAGTGTGATGTTACTGGTTCAATGTCGTCTGAACCCACCATAGCATTAGCAGCTTCCATGAAAATACAATATGTTCAGCTTTAAGGTGAATGATTTAATTAGCTAGCTGTTAAGTAAACTAAAACTTTACTGCTAAGACATTTGGGATCGAGAATCCTGAATGAAGTTGGTTGAGATCGATCGATGATCTCTAGTTGGAACCAAGAATGACAGCAAGATTTGACACAAATGGAATATCTAGCTAGGTATTTTGCATGGTAAAATCTCTTACATTACATGCAAAATCATTTAAGGCGTGAAGAAAATGATAGCGTGTCTTTGCATGATGAAAGTTACATCATGAAATTACAAGGCAGTGTTTCCTTGACAGCTAACCAGCTACCTAATGAAGATTTAACAGATGGCATGGTTGGCCTTGGCCATAGCACCATCTTCGACGTGCATGCTACTTTTACAATCCTCATCTTCCTCATGCTGCTGCTGGTTATGAACCCATAATTATTCCCTTTTGTTCTGCCCTTTTATTTTGGGACCACAGGGGGAGAAGGGCAGTGCCTGAAGATCTTTCATTGGATCAATCAACTAGACTTAGAGCTTGTCCACCTTTGGATTTGATCACTATCAACTATCAAAATGTAAAATTAGCAACCCAAATAATATTCATAATAATAAAAATGTAGATGTGTGATTGTCAGTTGTACTACTCACCAATCTCATATTTAATATAGTTGGGTCTACCAATACACCATCCCATCTTATTGAACAATATGTGCATTTCAAGCAAACTTGGCTCTCCGTGGACCCTTCCAGTGCCACCCCCACCCTTCCAAAGCATCTTAGACATGCCATGCAAATGGGGAACTCTGTGTTACTTCCATTTCTCTCATGGCATACCATGTATGCACTGGTAGTTATTGCTATAGAACAATGATTTTAGACAATCACACACTTCATGCTTCATTTCATTACATCACATCACAATCACAAAAATACTTTGCATAAGGGCAATCATTCTCTTCTTAAAACTTGCATGAAATTCATAAACAATTTGACATTGTCTAATTATACTATTAAAAGAGATTCCTTAAGCTACTTAGCTTATACATCTACAAATAAGTTTAGTGAAGAACAATCATGAACTATGAATTATAATTACAACCTTGATCTCTAGACACCCAATTGGACCCAAAAGCCATTAAATTTTTAGTGAATCTAACATTAGACGCTTCTATATCTTTATTCTCATACGCTAAAGCAGCCAGTTGTGGTACAATTCCGAGATTACACACAGAATCCTTTACAAAAAGTTGGGAGTTAAGAGGAAATTAACCCTAGTTTATCTCTAACCATAGTAAGTGGTAAGTCAGTTACCATAGTTAAGAGGAAGCTGACGTGTAAAAGTTCTCAGACTATAAATATATATGGGTAATGTAGCTCTCCTCATTTACCACCAAAATGACATCTCATCGCTTTATAAAACGTATAGATATAGCAGTAGAGAGACACCTCTCGTAGTAAACAAAAAAAAAAGAAAACCCTTTTTCTGTTTCTTCTTCTCTGAATTTCTACATATTATCCCGATCAAGAAAGAATTTTTGAACCATTTGTAAAATAACAGAGCAGTTCTGACAAGATACCCAGCTATTTGCTCTTGAATTTGATTAAAAGTCTGCAGTTTTTGGTTGACAAATTTGTGTATTTCTCCTCAGTGATTGACAGATGCAGATGGGTTTTGAGCAATCGTGGGTTTCTCTGACATGTAATATTTTTCTGATTGTTATGTTTCGATCTGTAATCATCATTAATGTATAGATAGAGAGAAAAAAAAAGTTGTTGGAACATTTTGATCACGTTGTTTTTCCTCAGGACCTTTTTTACTTTGGTTTGTCCTGATCAAGTTTACTTGTTATTGGTATCATTTGTTGTATTTTATGATCTGGGTTCGTCTCAAAGTCAGATTTTTTTTATGGGTTTATTTTGAACGAGTGCTGATTGTTATGTCCCCTGTTTTTTGTGCGGTTGATTTTGCTTGTTTGGTTCATATTGATCGGGTCTCTTTGACTTTTTTGTTGCATGTTACAATGAGTTTACGTGAATAGGAGATGTGAGAATTCTTTTCTTTCTTTGTTTCTTTTGGAAGTGGAATATCCTTTACAGAAAACTAGTATTCTTCTATTCAAAGTTTCCTTTTCTCGGTGCCCCTTAAATTTCAAATTTTCTGTTTTTGATTGATGTCTTGATGATATCTGCCAGTTCTGTAACTTCTTTTGAGGTTTCAGGTTTCCTTGTTTGTCTATTTTTGCTCCTTTTCTTTTGGATGATCTGAATTTGACTGTTTTCACTTTGGCCAGGGATAATTCTGATTGATAGGATCAAAAACTTTATATTTCTTCTCTCTCTGTTATCTTTCTTTCATCTAGTTGTGTGCAGTCACAAAACTTTCAACATCATTATACGACATAACGTGTGTTATACGTGTTTTATCTGTAGGTTTGAGACTTGAAGTTTGCTGATCGTTCCATAATTTAAGGTAGATACATTTATACAAAATTGGTATCTAGACAAATTAAAGTTCATACTTCAAATGCTATATTTGGATCATCGGAGAGTAGTAATGTATTGATTTTTGTGCCCGTGTTTATCAGTTTTCTAGATATTTAAATCTCTTCTTCTGCCAACTTGGGCACTGCAAAAATTAGCAGTGCCCATGGACGCTACAACGAGTGGCACTCCTACCATACAATATCATAACATTCCTGACCAGCCAATTACTGCTATTGTTGTTGCTCCTGTACCAACTTTTCAAAGAAATCAACGCCATTGCTTTGGGGACTCCACTCCTGGAGAATTTCCCTTGGCTGCTAATCCCTCCATTGTGCTTCATGTCCTCACCGCTTGTAATTTGGATCCTCAAGATCTTGCAAAACTAGAGGCAAGTTGCATTTTACTCTACTTTTTTATATTGAAGCTCTATTTAAATGTTAGAATTGATAATGCTGCTGATTTGATTTTCAAATGTATCGCAGGCAACATGCTCATTCTTTAGGCAGCCAGCAAACTTTGCCCCCGACTATCAATTGTCCATATCGGAGCTTGCTGCTCTGGATATGTGTCAGAAGAGAGCTATATTTAAGCCAATGACTGAAGAAGAACGTCAAAATTTGAAGCAAAGATGTGGGGGGTCATGGAAACTGGTGCTGAGGCTTTTGCTGGCTGGAGAAGCATGTTGCCGTAGAGAGAATTCCCAGGCAATAGCAGGGCCAGGTCATAGTATTGCTGTGACATCAAAGGGAGTAGTTTACTCATTTGGTTCTAATACCTCTGGACAGCTTGGACATGGCTCCACCGAAGAAGAATGGCGGCCTCGGCTTATCAGGTTGCACTTTTCACCATCCTTAAACCTCGTATTGTAAGTCAAAGAAATGGAAGGAAAATTTGTTGGGTAGGGAAGTTAATGGAACTCCATTATGTTTCAGATCTCTGCAAGGCATTCGAATTATCCAAGCAGCTGCTGGTGCTGGCAGGACAATGCTGATTAGTGATACCGGTCAAGTTTATGCTTTTGGCAAGGACTCCTTTGGTGAAGCTGAGTACGGGGTCCAGGGAACTAAGCTGGTCACAACTCCACAGCTGGTTGAGTCTTTGAAAAATATTTTTGTTGTGCAAGCTGCTATTGGAAACTTCTTCACGGCTGTACTGTCAAGGGAAGGGCGGGTTTATACATTTTCTTGGGGAAATGATGCAAGACTCGGTCACCATGCTGAGCCAAATGATGTGGAGCCTCAACCTTTGTTAGGGGCACTGGAGAACATACCTGTGGTACAAATTGCTGCTGGTTACTGCTACCTTCTTGCTCTGGCTTGTCAACCTAGTGGAATGTGAGCTCCTTCATCTGTTTACCTTAAGAAACATTTACATAACTCAAATAAAACTTCATTTTGCTGTAATCTTTACATTAAATATGTGAAACATATTTGGTATTTCAAATTAATGAATTCTGAATTGCTTAATTATGCCGATTTTTTTGTTTTTTGGAACGTGCCTCTTCTTTCCTTTACTTTTTCTGAAAAGTCTTGATTGTATCTCTATCAATTACATTCTTAAACATCTTATTGCTGAATCCTGAATTTGTAATAGCACAAATTATCTCAGAATCTTTCTTGGCATCTTACTTTCTATTTCAGCATTATGGTTGTCCGGGACCAATTGATTTATGATTATGTTATCAGATCATATTACTAATCCACATGCTCTTCTTTTGGAAATTTAACAGGTCAGTATACTCTGTTGGGTGTGGTTTGGGTGGGAAGCTTGGACATGGTTCAAGAACTGATGAGAAGTACCCTCGACTTATTGAACAGTTTCAGCTTTTGAATCTCCAACCAGTGGTGGTTGCAGCTGGTGCCTGGCATGCTGCTGTTGTAGGGCAGGATGGACGTGTTTGCACGTGGGGTTGGGGGCGTTATGGGTGCTTGGGTCATGGAAATGAAGAATGTGAATCAGTTCCTAAGGTAGTGCAAGCATTGAACGATGTCAAAGCAGTTCATGTTGCTACAGGGGATTACACAACCTTTGTGGTGTCCGATGATGGTGATGTTTATTCATTTGGTTGTGGTGAATCAGCTAGTCTTGGTCACAATGCTATTGCAGATGGACAGGTCTTCATCTTTGTCTTTCTCTCAATATCTCTTTATTGGTTAATTTTGGTTGACTTAATTTCATGACAGTGTGCCTATTTTCTAGACTTAGTGACAGGCTGACAGCGACATTATCAACCTATGGTATTTGATATTTTATTTAGTGCTTGTAGCATGGCCTCCTAGAGTTGGCGTTGTCTTTGTCCTGTGTGAATTCACAAGGTCATCATTCTTATATTTGTTTTTGCATCTTGCAGGGAAATAGACATGCAAATGTGCTGACTCCAGAGCTTGTAACATCATTGAAGCAGATCAATGAGCCGGTTGTGCAGATCAGCTTGACCAATTCCATATACTGGAATGCCCATACTTTTGCACTCACTGAATCAGGAAAGTTATATGCATTTGGTGCAGGAGACAAGGGGCAGCTAGGCATAGAACTAGTTAACAATCAGACTGAAAGGGGAAAACCAGAGCGGGTTGATATTGATCTCAGTTAGCAATTTAATGGCAGCTTTCCCTCTCATATCTGACACCATACCATCTGCTAATTTATCATTACACAATTTGCATTTGGTGTTTAGAATTTCCTTGTCTATTTGTACATAGAAACAAAGACAATTGTGAAGATTTAAGTTTAGGTAGCAGGGGCCCTAGCAAAATGTTGCATGGTTGAAATATGGTTAGCACATAGACATAGGCCTCAAGCTGTTAATAGTTGATACAATTGCTTAAGGTTCATTGATAACTTATTTCAAGTTGAATTGCATTCATGAATTTAGCTATCTTAATATGTTTATATTGTGCAGCTGCCCTATAGCTATATGTCACAGACTAAAAGACTAGTATATTAAATAATGCTACATATTCTCCTTTATAAATTTAAGAACAATCTATGTTTTATTCGATGTGGGATATGACATTCTTACCCATCCAATTACGTGATGTTTTTGTTGCGAATAAGCGTATTTATTATAGGTTCACCTGACCTATGTTGTCTCTCTTTCTGTCTTTTGGGAGATCCACGTCTTATGTGGTAATTCTTTATTAGAGTATAAGGTGCAGATGTCTGAATGCCTACATGTGAATAAAAATTTATATGTGTTTTGATACTATTTGTCATGAACTGAGTATTTTTTATTAATTTAAAAGATTAATTTATTAAATAGTATTATATATTATTTTTTATAAATTTAATATTAATTAATATTTTATTTGATATGAGACGTATCATATATTTATGAATTATTATCAAAGTGGGTTGGTTAATTTTTGGCCTTCCAGTAAATAATTGATGGATTGAAAATTCATGTTTTAAGGATTTATATGTTTAACCCATGTAAAAATCTGACGTGCTTTCATATATGGACTATGCTTTAAATGATTGCCAGAAAACGATGAATGCTAGTTCATGTTCTTTATTTTGCCTAACGATTTATGTATTCTATGACATTTTTTTACTCTCTTTATTCTTTAAACTAAGCATAAAATTACATCTCTCCGAAGTTGCAAGTATGCAAAGGGTTACTTTTATTGGTAAACAGTCAATAAGTTAATAGATGAAAGTTTTAGGTGCTGTTAGCATAATTAATACAATGAGATATCTTAATTAATATAACGAGATATCTTGATTAATAAAGTGAGAAAATTTTATTTATTAATAATAAATAAAAAAATTTTAGTATAAATTTTTTTATTATATTAATTAATTAATAAAATATATTTAAATTTTTTTTAATTTTATTATGTTAGTTATATTATTACAGTAAAATTATTCTATTTAACCCTTTTTCTTAATTATTTCATGTAACTATTTTTTTGAAAGCCCATTGGTGAAAGCCACAAAACTCTTCGAAAAGAACGGTAACATTAAGATACATAATGCAGAGGTGGAAGGAACGAAGTGGGGAATTTGGATTCAATCATAACTGATGCATTTCCAATAATCATACTGTAATGATGTTCAACCTCATTTTCAAAGATTGGTTATGCTACATGATATATAACAATAAGATTTTTCTAAAAACAGCACCAAATTTTCCAATTGGGTGACAGGGAGAGAACAACCAAAAGGAAACTAAGACGCAGCTAAAGCAACACTAAGAAGCACACCATGTTGCTTTTTCTTTGTAATAATCCAAAATAAATTGATATATATAGCATGAAATACACGCAGACAACCTTAATGAACCGTACTGAGGAGGCTTGAAAGGTCCTTCAACAGGAACATGAGTGTATTCCGCCTGCTCCGGAGTGAGCATGGTAAGCTTGGCTCCCTGCTTGTCAGGGTGAAGAGCAGCAACCTTCTCATCCAAATGCTTTGGCAACGCATAAACCATCTTTTCATACTTTCCCGAGACCCTCTCTTTCCACAGCTTCATTAAAGTAGTCACTTGGTAAGTAAAGGACATTGACATCACAAAGCCAGGATGACCCGTGGCACAACCCTTTGGCGAGAGCAATGACACCAGTGTTTGTCTCAGGGATGACCCATTTGTCAGTCTGAGGCTTAATACTGATCCTCTTGATACCAGGGTATTTCTCAAGACCTTGAATGTTAATTTCATTGTCGAAATGGCCCATGTTGCAAACAATTGCATTCTTCTTCCTCACTTTATGTGGCGAACCATGATTATGTCCCTGTTGGCTGTGACGGTAACGA
Organism: Swietenia macrophylla; assembly: GCA_032401905.1. Classification (NCBI taxonomy): domain Eukaryota; kingdom Viridiplantae; phylum Streptophyta; class Magnoliopsida; order Sapindales; family Meliaceae; genus Swietenia; species Swietenia macrophylla. The sequence continues at coordinate 2,534,342 of CP135584.1, read as the reverse complement.
AGATGTCAGCGTCGAGGAGAACATCATTAATGGTGAGGACAGGGATGCCCTCCATCAGGCCCTGGATGGCACAAACTGGGTCAGCTTCTGTGACGACAACTCGAGCTCCTGCACGCTTGAGGGCAGTGACGCAGCCCTTGCCCACGTCTCCGTATTCGTACACAACGGTCAATTTGCCAGCAATCATGACTTCCGTTGCCCGCATTATGCCATTCGGGAGGGAGTGCCGGCATCCATACTAAGTTATCAAACTCCACACAGATCATCAATTATTCCAGCATACATTACAAATTCGAAACCTCAAAACAACGTACATCATCCACTCCATCAACGTGGGACACAAATTGGTCCTTTCCATCTCACATGCTGACACGTAATGTCAACATGCAATTGGTACAACCTCTTGACACTCAGTAGTGTTCTCTTCATAAACTCCCACCATTCTTTCCTTGATTTTCCGATGGCTCTTTGGAACAACCATTAGTCCATCTCTTATCATCCCAAAACAACCTTAAACTCTCCATTATCTGTCGTTTCCCAATCCGGCAACTTTCCGTTCTTCTCGTACTCCTCTTCAGCCATTACCCCTTGATGAATCAAGAACGTGGCGTCACCTCCGTCATCCACCACCAAGTCGAGCCCAACGCGGGGACCCCAGTTGAGGGCTCTCTCGGTGCACCACAAGTACTTAGCTAAGGCCATGCCTTTCCATGCAAAGATGGAAGCTGAGTCACGCCTAATGACCGCAGCCGCGTGGTCTTGCGCGGAGAAGACGTTGCATGGGCACCTGGGCACCTCGGCCCCTAAAGCGGTTAAGGTTTCGATGAGGACAGCGGTTTGTACGGTCATGTGAAGAGAGCCGGTGACTTTGGTTTCTTTTAACGGCTGGGACGGCCCGTACTCGGCTCCGCATGACATGAGTCCCGGCATTTAGACCCGGCTAGGTTGATTTCGAGGCCCGAAATCTGCCTGTGGCATGCCTTTCACTTTGAATTCCCTTCCAGTTGTTGTCTTCCCCACAGTTGAGAGCCGTCCACTATTTCTCTCTGTGGGCTTGAACTCTATATTAAACAGAAGAAAGGAGAAAAGGGCATTTACCAGAGAAGAAGATCTGCAAAGAGTGATTTTGACCGTTAGATGATTACTGTGTTCCACTCATGATTTTGGTCTTTGCGTGTCCATGCACGCAAGGCTCTTTTGGTAACATTGCTGAGAATGGTGGGCTGTGGAATCTATAAATTATCAAAAAGCCCTTTTTCTACCTTATCAATGTATGAGGCTCTGAGCCCATTGAATATATTAGAGGGCATTGATTTATGATGAAGCCCACCTTGTGATCCATTTATCGTGGCATGGAGCTAATATGCTGGTATTGGGAAAGTCTTCATGTTCCTTAATAAACTAAATTCAGATCTTGGATTCCAAGAAGTCCATCCCACACAAGTGCAGACCAGAAACGGAATGATTTTGAACCAAGAATATTGATTCGTAAGTGGATGACTATCTTCAAGCTGCATTCATTTGAGAAATCCAGCTAAAATTATTAGGCAAAATTGCAATCTTCAGAAACAAAAGTCTAGGTGATCATAATGCAAGCTTGACGATTTAAAACATTTTGTGTGATATAATATCCGATCTGATTTGATTATCAATAATTCAATTCAGACAATAGAACAGAAAAGATTAAAGAAGACATGGTCCAATCATTAAAAGTGTATATTGATTTCTCTTAATTCACATTATTGCTTCTGTCTCTATTGGTTGATGATGCATAATTATTATTTCCATCATGATGTTATTAAAGTTCATGCATTCAATTACTAGAATGTGCGAGTTCTTTTTCTCCTCTCGGAAATGGCACCTCTCCATGCATATTAGCTGTTAATTCACTCTCTGTATATGGGTGGATTAATGATGCCCATATCATCATCTTTTGAATTTTGTTCCGAGTGTTGATGATCATGACTAAGTGATGATGCTGCCCTTTTTATCATCATTAGCCCTGGATTCTCTGCATATATTGTCAATGATATTATTTTGAAATAGATGCACTGCTATCACTGTTGGTTCACACTATAAGATAATAAAAGAAGCCCGCATTGCTACTGACTTTATCAGAAACACATGGCCAATCTTATAAAGCAAAAAGGTCGAGCTTTGCATATCTCCAAACAGTGCCTTGCCCTTTGGCCTCAGCTAGCTAATTGTGGAGTAAATATATGAACATGAATTGCCAATAAAATGTAGCCTTAGGAAGGACGAGTCAGCATCATATATTGGGCGAGCACATGGCTTGCTTAGCCCATATGCGATGTTTTGTTTTTTTGACCTTCTTCCCCCCATCATTCATACAATTGCTTGCTTGCTGCTGTACTGCTTGCTTCAACTGATAGTTATTATGATATTTGACGCATTGCCAGCAATTTGTTTTCCTGTTTTAGGAGGCTTTTGTTGTATTAATTTTGTATTAATAACAATCTGAAACGAGTTTATAGAACACACCCTCCACTACCAGCTAGCTATTGATCATGTTGGTTGGCTTTAAAAACATGAGATTCTAGTTATCACAGTAGAACTGTAGGTAAGCAATCACTGTCTGCTGTTTTTTGTTTAATTTTGAAATCCTGATAAGGGTTTGAGTATTGATGAATGAGAACCTCTTATCTTTCTTCTTCTGCACGCCTACATATCACTCACTCTCACATCACATTCACAGGCTTATCATAAATGTGTACACACATATGTACACAGAAGGTACCATACTCCAGCTGCATGCAGAGAGGCAGAGTTGCGTCTGTCGGTGACGATAGTTCTGCAGAATATGTATACAAATCCATCCATTCTTTGACTTGTGTCCAACCCTAGTAATGCCTTCAATCTGCTCATGAAAATTATACCTGCCCACAATAATTTTCCTGAAAACAAGCAGCAATTTCTAGCAAGCAATGTTCAGGTTCGAGAAATCTTTAGTAGTTGTGGTAAATGATAATGATCTATCCACCAATTAGACAAATATATTAATGCCTCAGGCAAATCCAAATGGTTTGCATTATTTGCAATTTCATGGTGCATGTTATGATTGGCGATCACATGAAAATTTATCTAGCTTCTGTCAAACAAAGGGCTTAGAATTATCACCCATCTGCCAGGCAGCAGCATGCAATGGCACAGTTATCCTTGTTCAACAAATAACTATTGGCTGAGAATTCTCTTTCTGTAGTTTTATTTTGAACCCACCATGGTGATTGGTGACCCCTCCATCTTGCTTAGCTCAACTGGGGTAGGTTTACCAGTTATCCAGTGATCAACGGCTCAGATTTCCCGGAGGAAGGCCTTGATTTTGCGACAAAATTTGTGGGGCCAAGAAGCCGAGAATCCAAGGGAACAAAGCTCACATGGGAGAACGTGCCTTCCCAAGAAAAAAAAAAACCCGTTTCAGCAATTTGACGGATATTGAGAAGCGAGGATAGCACCACGTCGACATTTCGGTGGCCGGCTTCGACTCCCCGCTCGATTCTGGCGTGCCTTCATTTTTTTTGAAGCATTGAATATGCAGGATGATATAAAGTTTTTAATGGTGTGGTATCAATAGAAAACACATGTGGTGCGCGTGCATAAAAAGTTAAAAACCAGTTATTGCTGGTAGTCAAATCATCAACTGTCAATGTAATAAGCTGAGCAAGGACTTCTCTTACCCTTTTCCTTTCCCTGTATTGAAGATAAACAAATGCCGGCTGTGGCAGAAAATATTGTCAGTTATCCCAAGTGCCTTCACGTCAGGTTCTGCATAATAATCCAGGCACTAAAAACACTAACCGGAATTGGCATTTTCGGAAGGGTTTTGAAATTGCTTGGCAAATAATGGACAAAACATGAAGCTTGAAGAAATTTCCATGGGTGTCTCAATCAATATCTTAAATGAAACTTCCGAGCAGAGCTCTAGCTATTGGAAATCCTTGATGAAAAATCAATGAGATTGCCATTATAATAATTAAAAGGTCCAACATTTGTACATGTAAACAGAAGGTCTTCAGATTCAACACACCGACATAGATGTCATTTACACGAAGTGTCGGTGTACAGTTAAGATGCTCTCGCAGTATTGTTTTTTTAATTTTCTAAAGCATATAGTCTTCTTCAAGCCATGTTTAGAGTCAATAGACAAACCATCCATTCTCATTTCTTGGAAGACTCGCCCTGCTAATGTCAATAAAGATATATGACTAATTTTCATTTAGGACATTTAATCGATGTTAGTTATCAAATTGGTTATTCAAGATTACAGAGATTCTAGACTAAGGTAATCCCTTGGTAGAATAATTGCCATGGTTTGTATTCCCTTGAGGCTTGATTCCCAAGCACATTGTGTGATGCATATGGCCGATTTTGCTTTTAAGGAGAGAGAGAGAACTATTGGTAACGGCATAAACTACCATAATTGGGACCCCTAGAACAAGAAATCAAGTAGCATGATGGCCCCATCAACCCTAATTTAATTTGATTAGCTTCATCAACTTCATTTATTTTATTTCCTTTATAAACTCCTTGCCTTCCCATAATTTTTCCTTGCATCTGCTTTCTCCTATACTTTTCTTTCCTGTGTCAAAGAGAGAAATGGCAATTCCACTCACTCTTTCCATACTTATCTTGTATCTTGTAGCTCCAACCTTCATTTCCTCCGCACCAGTTCAAGATCCTGAACAAGTTGTTGAAGAAGTACACAAGTATATACATATATTCCTCTCAGCTACTTCATTTATTTATAACTTCAATAACATTGTGCTACTAACTGTAATGATAACAGTGTGTTGTTACATTTGTTTTTGCCATGGTTTGGCAGGAGCATCAATGCGTCTAGGAGGAAGTTGGGGTTTCTGTCGTGTGGAACCGGCAATCCGATAGACGACTGCTGGCGGTGCGACCCCAACTGGGAAAAGAACCGGCAGCGTCTAGCCGATTGCGCCATCGGGTTCGGTAAGCATGCCATTGGTGGAAGAGATGGTAAGATATATGTTGTTACTGACCCCGGGGACGATGACCCTGTAAACCCCAAGCCAGGGACTATCAGACATGCTGTTATACAGGATGAACCTCTGTGGATCATTTTTGCGCGTGACATGGTGATCAGATTGAAAGAAGAGTTGATCGTGAACTCTTTTAAGACGATCGATGGTCGAGGGGCTAGCATACACATTGCCGGTGGTCCATGCATTACTATACAGTACGTAACCAACATTATTATTCATGGAATAAATATACATGACTGTAAGAGCGGAGGAAATGCTTATGTGAGGGATTCTCCAAGTCACTACGGGTGGAGAACTATATCAGACGGTGATGGGGTTTCGATATTTGGTGGAAGTCATGTCTGGGTAGATCACTGTTCTTTATCAAATTGCAATGATGGGTTGATTGATGCAATTCATGGATCGACAGCAATCACAATCTCAAACAACTACATGACCCACCACGACAAGGTCATGCTGTTGGGCCACAGCGATAGCTATACTCAGGACAAGAACATGCAAATCACCATTGCCTTCAATCATTTCGGGGAAGGGCTTGTTCAGAGAATGCCAAGGTAAAAAAACTCAAGTGTATTCTTAACTTTTAGGCCTAATAATTAATTGATTCGAAGGGTCTTCAATTCTTTCTCTGTTTTTTCCACCTCAATTTGCAGGTGTAGACATGGATATTTTCATGTAGTGAACAATGACTACACCCACTGGGAAATGTATGCACTTGGCGGGAGTGCTGATCCTACAATTAACAGCCAAGGCAACAGATTTATTGCCCCAAACGATGAATTCAGCAAAGAGGTTACCATACTGAATGATCTGTTTAACTGAAACCTTTGGCACAAAAAGATGTTATAGTAGAATACTAATATGAATAGGCAACCTTTTGCAGGTGACTAAACATGAGGATGCACCAGAAAGTGAATGGAAGAATTGGCATTGGAGGTCAGAGGGAGATTTGATGTTAAATGGGGCATTCTTCACAGCTTCTGGCACCGGTTCATCGTCTAGCTATGCTAAGGCTTCGAGCTTGGGTGCAAGACCATCTTCTGTAGTAAGTTCAATAACAGCAGGAGCTGGAGCACTTGGCTGTAGGAAGGGCAAGCCTTGCTAATCGATCCTAAGTGGGGCTAATAATAAAAGACTAAGCGAAGAATGAAAGAAGGAACAATAAAACTAATTGCAATAACAAGGAACTAGGATATATATTCTTGTGAATTATTATTATTGGCTTCCTTTACTTTTTCTTTTCTTCTTTAAAAGGAATCAAATACTTTTAAGCTTTGCCTGTTTCTATAAGACCCACCACTACGTTATTCTATCAAGAATTGTGACGGGGTTCAAAAGAAACAAGAGCGGAAGCGCTGGATGTATATGTGAACTTAAATGTTCAATGGCATGAGGAGATTACGCGTCAAACTTTGCGTCCGTTTCTTCGGTTTTCAGACCCCACTTTGGTGTTTTCCTCACATGGGGTCGATAGTAAAATGGTATGCTGCAAATGAAGTAGTGGGTGTAAATTGAAGTGAAGTTAAAGAAAGTGCTTTTGGTTTTTTATTTCGGTGGCCATTTATTATTTGGACCGTTCACAACTACGTGCTTGTTTATTTGACAAAAGTTGCTTGAGCATTTAAGCATACAGATTGTAGGCGTTAATTTGCCCCCCCAACTATTCACCCATAATAATAAATTCGCAGACAACGAATGGGCAATTATGCAAGTTCCTCTCCCCTGACAACTCCAGTTGCCATAAATGACACCACCAGTCTCATAATCGCAAAGCTAACACCATCTCCATCCATTAAAGACCCTGCAGATGATAAGCAATGTTACTTCGTTTTCTTGTCAGGGGAAAATAAATTTAATGAGTTTTTGATTCAGCCTGGTTTCGGTGTCTAATTCCCATGGACGTCTCTGGATTGATCAAATTTTGGCCTTGCATTTCAATTGAAGAATTCATTCAATTGGGTCACGTTGCCAGACATGACAAGACAGTTCACAGTAAAAACGGGACTTCAAGCACAGACGGGGAACCTTCTCCCCTTCGACCGAACTGTAAAACTGATACCGTAATCCACTTGTCCCAATAGAGAACAGGACAGACATGAGCGGTAAGGTCATGAACAGTACAACTAGTGTACTATTATACCCACCGCACAAGGAGCCATCATTATATTCATCCCAAAAAGATCCTATCTATATCATCAACCATAATGCTGTAACTTGCGCCATCCTCCGTATTTTGCTAGCCAAGTTCTTCCCTGGCTCATATCTAGCCAATTTCGATTATTGTGTTATGTTAATAAAAAATTAATAAATTTGATAAATTCAAGAATTATATTAAAAATTAAAATTTTTAATTTAATATAATTAATAAATAATTAAATAAACTATATATATATATTATATAAAAATTATATTAAATTAAAAATTTTCCAGGGAAGAACTTGGCTAGCAAAATACGCA